>JAGFPH010000310.1:342164-370591 GCA_018207615.1 Philaenus spumarius
TTCCTATTTAGGATTGGTTAGCTAACGACCAGCCAATGGACTCCTATTTTAATATTTGTTGTTTGTTTTTGTTTAGGTATGGTTAGTTATGCTTCTAGCTTAATATTTGGTGTTTAGCTTAGGGTAGTTAACAAGATAGGTCGACTAGATATCGTAGCAACTGACCATGCTGTATAACTTTACGTAATAGGTTAGTTAGTTAACAACATAGTCCTTTACTATTAAGTAATTTTTCCTATTTAGGATTGGTTAGCTAACGACCAGCCAAAGGACTTCTAGATTAATGTTTGTTGTTTGTTTTTATTTAGATAGGGTTAGTTATGCTTCTAGCTTAATATTGGTGTTTAGCTTAGGATAGTTAACAAGATAGGTCGACTAGGTATCGTAGCAACCGATCACGTTGTATAACTTTACGTAATAGGTTAGTTAGTCAACAACATAGTCCTTTGCTATTAAGTAATTTTCCTATTTAGGATTGGTTAGCTAACGACCAGCCAATGGACTCCTATTTTAATATTTGCTGTTTGTTTTTGTTTAGGTAGGGTTAGTTATTCTTTTAGCTTAATATTTGCTGTTTAGCTTAGGATAGTTAATAAGATAGGTCGACTAGGTATCGTAGCAGCCGACCACGCTGTATTACGTAATAGGTTAGTTAGTTAACAACATAGTCCTTTGCTATTAAGTAATTTTTCCTATTTATTCTTGGTTAGCTAAAGACCAGCCAATGGACTCCTAGGTTAATATCTGTTGTTTTTTTTTGTTTAGGTAGGGTTAGTTATGCTTCTAACTTAATATTTGGTGTTAAGTTTAGGATAGTTAACAAGATAGGTCGACTAGGTTTCGTAGCAACCAACCATGCTGCATAACTTTACGTAATACGTTCTAGTTAGTTAGTTAACAAGTTAACAACACAGTCCTTCGCTATTAAGAAATCTTCCCTATTTAGACTAGGTTAGTTACAACTTGCGAAAGGACTTTTCGGTTATTATTTCCTGTCTGGGATTGTTTAGCTAAAAACATTGTCTTCTATGTCTAGGCTTCTACAAGTCTCGTGTAAAATAGATTCAAACTACTTATCTACGTCAATCCGTGCAATGTGTATCCACCAATCACACAGTAAAATATTACACCATCCTACAGTTTAGGCCTTGACTTTTAGCTCGACATTTGCTATTTAAGTTAGGTTAGGTAACAACTAGGCTAACATAAAAACGTTTGCTGTACATGTTAGTTAACAACATAGGCTTAATGTTTGCTGTTTAGGTAAGGTTAGCTAAAACATAGTGGATTCGTTAGGTTAGTTAAGAACAAATGCTTCTTGGCTATTGTTTGTTGTTTATGTAAGGTTAGTTACAACATAGGTTCTTGCCAAAGTAATGCTGTATAGTTAACAACTTGCTACCTATTTTTAGGTTATTATATGTTGTTTGGGTTTACTTATAGGTCCAGACTTCTAGCTTAATATGCGATGTTTTACCTTACGTTAGTTAACAATGTAGTCTTTTGCTATTAATTCATTTTCCCTATTTAGGCTCGGTTACATGTATGTGGTGTTTTATTTGGCTGTAGTAATGTGGCTCTTCCAATTCCCCCACCAGGTCGGTCTTGGATTAACCGGTATGGATAGGAGTGGGGGGGGAGGGCTGATACACATAGCTCTGTAATATTATCTGTATACTTTAGTAGTGTTAAAACCCTTTGAGGATGATGACCATGTCATCGAAATAATGTACATAAGGGTAACGTATTAAACATAACTTACAATTTAGTTGTTTAGTTATTGTTTTTGTTCCTTGTTTTGTGGTTCGGGGTTTTTATTTAAATCAGTGTCACTTAGGTTAGTTAAAAATATAGGTCGAATACGTTTCGTAGAAACTTACTAGGTTGCATAACATTACTTCTTAGGTCAGTTAACAACATAATCCTTTGCTATTAAGTAATTTTTCCTATGTAGGCTAGGTATGAGGTGTTTTAGCTTAGGTTAGTTAACAACTTGTAGTAATGTGGCTCTTCCCATTCCCCCACCAGGTCGGTCTTGGATTAAGCGGTATGGGTAGGAGTGGGGGGAGGTCTTGTACACATAGCTCTGTAATATTACCTGTATACTTTAGTAGTGTTAAAACCCTCTGAGGAGGATGACCATGTCATCGAAATGTACATAAGGGTAACGTATTAAACATAACTTACAATTTAGTTGTTTAGTTATTGTTTTTGTTCCTTGTTTTGTGGTTCGGGGTTTTTATTTAAATCAGTGTGACTTAGGTTAGTTAAAAATATAGGTCAAATATAATCCTTTGCTATTAAGTAATTTTTCCTATGTAGGCTAGGTATGCGGTGTTTTAGCTTTGGTTAGTTAACAATATAGGCCGACTAGGTTTCGTAGAAACTTACTACGTTGCATAACATTACGTCTTAGGTTAGTTAACAACATAGACTCCTATATAAACAATTGCTGTTGTGCTTTTTAGGTTATAATAATATAGGTCGACTAGGTTCGTAGAAGCTTACTACGTTGCATAACATTACGTCTTAGGTTAGTAACGGCATATACTTCTATAAAAACAATTGCTATTGTGGTTTTTAGCTTAGGTTAGAACAATATAGGTCGATTATTTTTCGTAGACACTTACTACGTTGCATAACATTACGTCTTAGGTTAGTTAACGACATAGACTCCTATAAAAACAATGTCTGTCCATGTTAGTAGAAACATAGGCTTCCACGTTAAGGTTTGCGGTTTAGGTAGGGTTAACCTAACCGTAGTGGATTCGTTGTGTTAGTTAACAATAAATGCTTCTTGGTTATTGTTTGCTGTTTAGGCACGGTTAATTATTAACAACATAGCTTCTTGCTAAAATAAATGTTTACAGATCGGTTACCCTCAGTTACGTTTGGGTGTTTCTACAGGCAGATCGTCATAACACCGTTCTCTATAAGGTACTTGTACATAATACTTTATACCTATCCGAATCAATCCCTGTTCGACCCAGCCGTGTGTTATATGTTTTTACTATACACTATAACAATTTTGGGAGTTCGTTTAAGCTCGGTTAAGTTCGGGTACATTTTTTACAATACACTATAATAATTTGGGGATTTCGATTAAGTTTGGTTAAGTTATATTACGAAAGTTTGTTTGGTTAGGCTTAGTCAAGTTCGGTTTATATCATTTTCTCATACTCTACAACACATTGTTATATGTTTGATCACACATTATATTATTCTATGTAATATTTACTGTTATGGTCTGACCGATGAACAACATATATGCATATACAAACACACGCTAAAAAAGCGTAAGATAACTTAGATTGCCTATACCTTTTAATATTACCACTTTTAAGTATTTTGGAGCACCCCGTATATAGCAGTAAAAGTGTTACACACACTCAATGCTAACCGGATAAATATAACTTAAATTGTCGATACTTTTTAATAATGCATTCAACTGTTCGTATAAAAATAATATCGATTTTAAGAATTTTGGGACACCCTGTATATATAGGAGTAAAATGTTCCACACACATATTAACGGCGTTGATATAAATTGTCGATACCTTTTAATAATGCATTATATTGTTTGTATAAATTATATAGTACTGCTTTTAAAAATTTTGGGGGACCCGGTATATAGGAGAAAAGTGTTACACACATATTAACTGGGATGAGATAACTTAAATTGTCGATACCTTTTAATAATACGTTATATTGTTTGTATAAATTAAATATTACTACTTTTAAGAATTTTTGACACCCTGTATATAGAAGATAAGTGTTACTCACACACACACACACCCTCACACGCACTAACTAGGTTAGGAAACTCCGTTTTATCTTTTAATATTACATTATATTGTTCGTATAAATTAAATATTACCGCTTTTACGAATTTTGGAGCACCCTGTATATATAGGAGGCTGCGAAAATGACTGCGATAAGATGGCGACGGATTATAAAAGTAGCGACGTCGTTTAACATCGAGGATACAATGCATATACCAATTTTTCCGATCATCCAGGCGTTTTGGAACACCCTGTACATATAGGAGGCTGTAATATATCGATAAGATGGCGAACTAGGTGGCGACAGATTATAAAAGTAGCGACGTCGTTTAACATAGAGGATACAATGAGGTACATACACATCTTTCCAATCACCCAGTCGTTTTGGAACACCCTGTACATATAGGAGGCTGCGATATATCGACAAGATGGCGAACTAGATGACAACGGATTGTAAATTTAACGCCGTCGTTTAACATTGAGTATACAATGCATATACACATCTTTCCGATCACCCAGTCGTTTTAGAACACCCTGTACATATAGGAGGCTGCGACAATGGCTGCGATAAGATGACGACGGATTGTAAATTTAACACCGTCATTTAACATCGAGGTTACAATGTACATAAAAAATTTTCCGATCACAAAGGCGTTTTGGAACACCCTGTACATATATTAGGCTGCGATATCTCAACAAGATGGAGAACTAGATGGTGACGGATTGTAAATTTAGCAACGTCGTTTAACATCGAGGATACAATGCATATACCAATTTTTCCGATCACCCAGTCGTTTTGGAACACCCTGTACATATAGAAGGCTGTAATATATCGATAAGATGACGAACTAGGTGGCGACAGATTATAAAAGTAGCGACGTCGTTTAACATTGAGGATACAATGTATGTACACATCTTTCCGATCACCCAGTCGTTTTGGAACACCCTGTACATATAGGGTGCTACGACAATGGCTGCGATATACTCCCAAATATTACAACACTGCAATCTGTTACACTCATGTACTCAACTTAAATATAGTAAACTAGAAATGTCGTCATGGCTCAAACGGCAAAGGCGTCTGTTTCTCGTACCAAACTCCATAGGTTCGAATCACCCTTCTGTACTAACGTTTTTAAATAAAAAGAAATAATCTAAATAAATATTGGTCACGTGGGACTGCAAAGATGGCGAAATCTCAGAAAGCTGATTTATTCTGTTTTAAAAAGAAAATAATTTAATTTAATTTAATTTAGAAAATAAAAAAATAAAGATGGCGGAAACCAAATGGCGGAGAAAAGATGGCGGAAACCAAATGGCGGAAAAAGATGGCGGGCGGAAACAGTGGCCGGCGTCGCACAGTGTGATATTTGTTGGATCTAGGAGGACAAAATTCATATATGATAATATTGATTGTTATTTGATTATTTTCATTCAAATATGTGTTTTAAAAGATAATAGAATGTGGAACGTGGTAATTTGTTTGATTTAAAGCATGAGTTCGGCATATAATAGTACAAATAAGTCGGTTTTTTTTTTTAAATGAGCGATGATTAAATAAGATCCAAACCTTTTAATTACAAAACTATAGATACTCCAGCAGCTATTCTATTTTTATTTTATATAATTATACTCAAATTAAACGTTCCAAACGAAAAATAATTTGTTGATACGGTTTAATATTTTGTAAAACTTGATACTTGTAAAACAATGCATGACTTAAAAAATAATAAATTACAAAATAATTAATGACATTTTAAAACACACTGGAATTTTCAACCCTAGAAAATTTATAACAAACTATAACCACTAATAAAAATAAAATAAAACATTATATAGAGTTTATTGTGTAGCCTCGGACTGTTTATTATAACGTTATAATTACCTTGTATTAGTTGTCTTCAGTCCGTAATTGGAGAATATAGCTATAGCGCTGATGTTATGTGTTCGTGTATGTGTTAGTACAAGCATGACGAAGCCGACAGTGTTCGGCGAAACAGCGCTGTAGCTATATTCTACAATTACGGACTGAAGACAACTAATTCAAGGTAAGTATAAAAGAAAACACTCAATTATTATACAGCTAAAATAATTAGTTATAAAGTGTTTGTCATGACTTTATGTGAACATTGTTAATGTATGGATTGTACTTCGTACATCCGATAACATACGTATATTAATGTATAGCTACCTGTCGTAATAAATAATGTATCTGAAAGTAATAGCTAAAAGGGATTAAATGAAGTGAAAAACTTAAATAATAAATGTATTTGTTGGCGTTTACATAACGTACTGAAATATCCATCGGCTGAGGTGAGTCAATCACTTTCAGGTGAGGATTCTCCTTCGCAATCATCATCGTCGGAGCGGCAGAGGGGTGTTTTTTTTTTTTTTTTTTTTTTTTGCTGCAATGGATGGGTCTGATGATGTGAGGAGTCGATGGACGAGATCTGTAATCGTAGCAATTCTGGAGGATTTTCACGTGAATAACTCCCGATACTTCTTGTTGTCCTTGTTTCGTAATGCTTGCGCCTCCTCAGAAATCCCGATATAAGTTTGTTACATATGAATATAAAGCGTCAAATCTGTTTTATTTATTGTTTTGACACCAAATTTCGAAGAACTCCAATTTTGGGATGATGTGATCCATTTAAAAAATAACTACAGTTCACATAAAGGCAGGTATAGGCAGCCAAATTTGGTATATTCTACTAAAAGAACGTTTGTATTTTAACACATGACTAACCTGTTCACCATATTTTACCATATAGTAAAGATTTTCCTTGATAAATATAAAAATTTAAAGAAATTCACATTAAATTCACACACAACTTGAAAACACTCACTGCAATAAAAGAAAATTAACTCATTAACCAGAAAAAATAGCAAAACTTCACAAAAACACGACAGAATAAACTGACAAATAGCTGGCCAGTTAATGGTAAACTGCACAGTTTGAGGCGCACCTTCAAACTGATGTTCAATCGAAGCGGTGGAAGAATGAGCAATTGTATCTAAATCCTATAAGATAAAATAATGCCCCATCCATCAATAGAGCGGCTAAAATAAACAAATATAACATTTTTGAGTAATTTTAGATGTTTTTTATCTAGAGATAACAATTTCAAAGGGTTTATTTTGCCTTCAGAATTATATTAAAATCCCCCTAGATTGCTAAAATAACACACTATGCGTCGGCGCCTCAAGGTCACCCTCAAAGCCCATGTTACTCTCCTCAAGGTCAACACCTCACACACGTTAACTATCCTCAAGGTCAACATCTCACACACGTTACACTGCTCAAAGGTCAAAGGTCAAGGTCAAGGTTGTGCCAACGGGGGGCCGACTCTACTGACAGCGTCATCAAAATGCAACAGTAGGAACCATTTAATCAAAGTTAGATAACGAGATAAGAATAAATAGCCAGTCGCGATCGGTTCATTGGGGAGTACGTACCGACCGATGTAAAATATTTTAATTTTGTGATCATGTGAACATAAATGTGTGTAAAAGTGTTATATGTTGTTATGTGTGTGTCTTATTGGCAAGCTCCATATGGAACGATTTTAATATAAACTAAAAAAATACTTTATATGATCTGAAGATGGACTCACGAAGCCCGAAACTGCAGTAGTCTGTAAATCAACGAAAGGATTAGGTGACGTATCGAAAAAAAGGTAATTTATTTATTTATAAATTTACTAATCCGTTGGCTACAATGTTAAATTTGATATAATTTTTTTATAAAAAACGGCTCTAACGATTTTGATGAAATTTGGCTTATTTGTAGCCCTTAATGTACCCTACCATATTCAAAAAACCTCATATTTCTAAAAATTCTCATTCAGCTAATCATAATAATATTAATTATTAGTTACTCTCTACTTTAATGTATCACCTCTCCTATTTTAATACCATTATAAAGTTTATATACACAGTGAATCATATATACTTGCTACAATAACTCAAACCCCATCAAGAATATTAACATATCTTTAATTTCAATAACAGATAAATAAAATAGACTATTAAATACAGTGCTCTACTATCAAGTCCAGAAACAATAAGCTTTAATGTTTATACATCCTATGCCTAATTCTATGGGCAAAACTGAGTTCAAATAATATATTTACTTCCCAAAGTTCTCAAATACGTATATCACTCAAATAAATAATTACTTCAATTTATTATAAAAGAAACAAAACTGATTCTACTTAGCTGGATGCTAAATCAATTTCCCCAGATATTCACAAGAAATGTTCCCTCACCTTATTATGTCCTCGTTGCTTCTTCCGGTCAGCCCTTGTTGCCCCGACGTACACCTTACACTCGTTTTACCAAAAAAAGCCCTGGCCCGAATTTATTCGCCTCTATTTAACACATCTGTCCCCACTCAGTTTTACTTGTCTAGCTCGGTCGTTGGCTTACTATAAAATGCAACTATGCGATTTGACTTCTACGCTTGTTGCACCGTACCAATAACATTCTACTTCTAATATAATTTAAATATAAATTAATAATCTCCCTCATCCCACTTGGTAACCATATGTTTGTGAGAAATCATGTGCCAGTTTCTGCTACCGTTTATTAGTTATAGATTTATGGTTTGAATTTCTTGACTCTTAGTTATTTTAATAGAATTAGCTGATAATTATTATTAATATTCCTCAATTTACAATTATATATTATTCATGCAGTCTTTTTAGACATCTTCACATGTTATTTTAAATTACTTTAAATATTTAAAAATATTATTTTCGACTAATTAGCGTGATGTTTAGTAATTAATTAACTCTGTTAATTGGATTCTTCAGTTATGCCTTTACAGTCACATGTTCAAAATTTTTACTTCTTAATTACTTCACTTGATATTTGAATTATTTATTGATTATCTGTAAATGTGAGGAATCAAATAATTGAAAATAGTTGAGGTTTTTAACGTCATGTTTTCCAGAATTAGTCTCAAAACTTTTTACATTTTAAACTAATGGTTTCTCTCAGAGTTTCCAACTGCTCGACTCCCTCAGGCATTTTTCAATTCCGATTTCAACTGAGTAGGAAGGCAAGTTTAACCCTATGGGGTTGAATTCCACTCCACCCAACATTTCTCACATTTCTGATGTAATGCAAATATTTAGCAACTTAACACAATTTAATAAAATATTTAGTTTTACATTATAGAGAGTATCTTTAATTAATTACGAATAAATTTACTATATATATATTACTACAATATTTTCATGGCACGCAATGTTGTTTGGAATAATTAGTTTGATTAGTTATTAAAATTTACTAACAAATTTGTAAATAAATATTAACTTTAGCTGTTAGATATGTTTAGGATACAAAAATTTCATTTTTTTTTAAAGGGGTTCCAATCTTACATTTGCAAAAATAAATTGTGTACTAACTGGAGCAATAATATGAATGAGGTATTTTAAGAGATATAACCATTCCCATAAAACATATAAAACGACGATGTCTAAGGTAAAATTTCAACATAATATGAGGCAGATGAAATCATGAACAAATAGAAGGCAAAATATTGTTGAAAACGAACAATCATCTAAACTTTAATTTTTTACAACGCAAAATTAATAATACATTTTAAAAGATAATAAATTATTTCAGTTAAATTCTTTATCCTTTTCTTCGTTTATAAATACATTGATATGTTAAACAATGTTTAGTGTTTTTTCATTTAATTGAAAGCGAATTTTTTTGAATGTTTTGGAAAATATCTTTTAGATGTTTTATGTTTTAAACTTGAAACCGTCATACTTAATGAGAAATCTTCTATTTATAAATTAGAAATTCTTTCAAGAGAACTTTTACTTCGATTCTGGCGAAGAAAAAAAAATGCGAGATAGATCCACCTAAATGTATGATATTAAAATATCGTGGCTGAAAATTTTATTTTATACAATTTAAATCTTTTAAATATTTCAAATGATGAATTTTGATATCCTGAACAGTATTTATTAATACATTGACGGAAACGAGTAATAATGAAATTTACGGCATGGTTGATAGGCGTTGAAAACTTAATTTAGTGTTATTTAAATGTCTAATGCTCTATATGCGTAAGTATTCGCTGGGCAGCGGCTGTTATCAAACTGTAGCCAAACGTCGACGTATTTGGTTATTTAGAATGACAAGCCTGGTAAGCCTTCTCCTGCAACGTAAGATAATATTATTATGTTGGTTAAATCAGCCGTGTTTACGCATTCATTTGATTTGACCAGATTTAAAATTTAACTTATAAATATTTCTTAAATCTTCACTTACTGCATAATAAACATTGCATCTGTGATAATAGCATCTTATTCATTTAGGCCTGCAATGTTTAACAAAATAAAACGATTCAGCCGTGCTAACTACATCTCTCTCTCTCGTCCAATCATTTTTAACTTTATTTCCAGCACTAAACCTTGTAAGATTCCTCTTCTTCACTGTCTAATTTCATAATAATTTCACGAAACTCTTGTGTAAATGGGTGTAGCAATTTTATCACGAAGAATTTGATAGCATCGTTGAACAGGCTTATGATGTTCTTAAAAATCTACACTCAACACCTGATATCCACCAAAAAGATTTGATTTCAAAGACCTATTTTCTCGAAATATTAATATTAATGCTTGATTGTTAAAATATTAATTTTGTTTGGAAAAAAAATACAAATAGGGTGTATATTAATTTAAAAAAATAGAAAATATTTGAATTGATGAGTTCTTTAAAAATTACTATAAAATACAAATTGTGCAATGAAAATTAAGTGTTAAACATTTTAAAATTTAGCTGTAGACCTCTGTAGTTGTATCACATCAAAGCATTATTGACAAAAACCTGTATCGTAAAAAACAGTGACTACAAATATTTAATCCATACATATATATACAATACTCGGGACATGTGTGCGAGACTTTGAACTCTGTTTTAGACTCCGATTTCCGAGGTAATCCAGCGCGACATGGCTTAACGTTACGCACCTGGGACGGTTTACAATCAGTTGTTTATGGCCCATTTAATGGCAGACATTTCGCCAATTAGGCCTAACTAGCAGTCTTGTATTTTGGCAAAACAAACATTGCAGATTATTATAAAAGAATACCAATTACAAAAAGTTTACAATAAACAATATTTTTATTTCATTCATTGTCATTGTCGCTACCATCCATTTACGCAGGTTAAAAACATGTTTCACTTTAACAACTTGCTTTAATAATCAAATGCAATGTGCCATCCTTTTATAGGTTTAATATTCATCTCATGAGTAGTGCATAAACATTTTTTAAAAGATTTTTTTAAATGGGGGTTTAAGGAAAACAAATCATAACTCACTCAGTAGATTCGGTATCAAATGCTTTCAAAATTATTGTAAACCTTCTACCAATTGTCTAAAACTTTTGTTATGAGTAACCCTTACAGCTAGGGCAGCAAAAAAAAAAAAAAAAAAAAAAAAATCATTATTCTATTATTAGGCACCGTAACGAGCCTGTTCAAAACGATTTTAAATGTTCTACATTTTATAGAAATATAGTGTCTGATACTCGTAATGCAACCCTTAATTCATGGGGTGGAAAATGGTGGTCGAAAGTTAATGGTATAACTCTCTTAGGAGGCGTAGTTTCAATTCTGTTCAAAGTTATTACGAACAAATTTCAGATATTGCACAGTATTAATTATTTCCACAATTTGATTGCTTCAAATCACATTTTGTATATAGATTGGAGTGAATAACAAAATAGTTAAATAAATTGTAAATTAAATTGAGAATCTAATACTTTATTAAAAATAAAGTCAATTACGTTACGTTTAAAATCTTTTCTTACAAAATATTGCATACTGCTGTACTAACCCTGTCAACAATAATTACTGAAGTATGAAACATGTTTGACAATTTTCAGTAGCAAGATTTTTTCGGATATTAATTAACTTTTATACTTCATTTCTAAATAAAATATTAAATAATGTATCTTAAAATGTACCATTTTTTTTGAAAAAAGTTAATTATATTCTTGCGCTGTAAAAACAATTTTATTCGGGCAGATTTTGTGTAAACCCTTAATTTGAATGAAATAATAATAATAATATTTTTACTATAATAGTATACTATTATAATAATAATAATAGTATAATATATATACTATTTATAGTACATATATTTGTAATATACACTTACAATTAAGTTGTGTATATTTTCCACCAAGGTTACATCTATAAACAATAAGACATGCAAAACTAATAACTTCCGTGAATGTAATCAACCGGTAGTTATATAATCAAGACAATTGTATATACAGGATGTTCTAACAGTTCGGCATCATAAGAAAACACAATTATTCGCAATACAAGTTTATATTATTCAGGATGGCAAAAAAAAATCAAAATAGCTGTATATATCAGCAGACTACCTATTCGACAAAAATTCAGTCCGTCTTTTAAAGGGTCTTTAAATAAATATCTACAAAGTAAAAAAGTGTCATTAAATATATAGAGGACTCAAAGAATTAATAAAATGCTGATTTAAAAAAATTTCAAATGTTAAAGTGTATGTAGGGTTATTATTTAATATTATAATTCTCCATATTCTTGAACACGCCACTCAACGATTATGTTATGTGAATTTCACAACGAATACAAAGTTGTATTTGAAATATTCGTTTGTGGATCTTATTTACATACATTTTTAGTATGATTATGATCAAACTTAAGTAGAGTGGTTTTAAATAGTTTAAACCTTTTCATTAGCTATTAGCAACTATTTTAAATTTTGATTTTCCAGTTGTTATCATTAGTTGATATTTACTTTAAAATATATCACAAATTGAATTGTTATAGGACACGACATATAACTTTTAATTTGGCATAAAAAGTAGTGTATTATTGTTTTTTTTGTGTGGTTTGTGGTTAGTTTGGAGTGACTTTCCAAGAGAACTGTGCAGCTGTCAAAGTATTGTTGTATTAGCTGTACTCATGATGTATGGGTATGATGATCGGGCTCTATCTTACCAAAAAGTGACAACCTTTATTTAACGGTACATTTCTGACTCGAGCTCTCTATCAAAATCACCTCTTAATTAGAAATAAAATTAGACTCAAAATTGATTAGTTATTTAAAACGAAAAATCACCTTCTAAAAACTCTATTTCGGCATATCTCTTGATAAAAATCAGTAAACGATCTGGAGTAAAAGCTGTTTATAAAAGATTAGGAAATTTTACGAATTTTGTAATTAAACTCTTTGCCTTTAAATTTTTATGGATTTTTAGGATGTAATAGTTTTTTTACAAATAAAAATGTAATATTCAACAAAATTAATTTTCTAAAATGTTTGTTGAGTATTCGAAGTTATAAATATTTTTTAAATAACATATTTCCCATTTGGTTTTAAGAAATATAAATAAATGTTATAAACATAGGCCTATAACATATAAATAACAGACCATTAAAAATTGAGAAAAAGATTAACAAACACAAAGGTGTCAAATAAATATAAAACTAAAAAGTTACTTCCAAAAAAAAAAAAAAAAAAAAAAAAAAAATGTGACAGTAAATAAACAGAAACAATGAATCCATTAAAAATATATCAGTCATTATTATTAATAAAAATCTAAAAAAAGAAGGAAAAACGTTATACAACAACAAAAAATTGAAACGGATTTTTTAACTGAAAATGTGTACATTACGTTGTTTAATTTGGAAAAAAATGTTTGTTTCTGGTTAAAGTGTTTGATTTATAACCTTATAGTTTTTTAGTTCAAATGATGTAAGAATATAATTTATACTCATAATTTGAGAGGATATCTCAGTATGAACATTTCTAATAAACATTGAAATGATTTAACGCCTTCGCCAGGTATAAAAAGGATACTTTCAATTCAAAACTGTTGCAAAAAAAAAAAAACTGTTTTGGTCGTACGGTTTCGTTCGTTTTATTTTCCAAAGTGTTGATTGAAACAGTCCCCACATCACTATGCAAGTCCCCACATCACTACGCAAGTTTCCACATCACTACGCAAGTCCCCACATCTCTACGCAAGTCCCCACATCACTACCCCACCCGCGAGATATAAGAATATAAGACTGTACGGATGACTTTAAGAAATAACCAAAATATTCAAATAACCGTTGTAATAATCAGTTCAATCATGTTTAGGGGATCGACAATTGGCAATCAAAACTGACTGAGTTTCAGCATTGGCTTTTCTTTCAGAATAAAAACTCTCAAGTCTCAAAACATATTAAATATTTTTTTGTCACCAAACTAAGCTAATAGCAATGAATACAGAATACTTTCTGTATTCATTGCTAATAGTAAAAATTTCTTGAAAAAAAAATCCAGGGAAAACTGGGGAGGCAGTTGCCCTCCTGCCCTAAAACCGCCACTGGATATAACGTTCAAATATGTTTAAAAAATTAAGTACAGTACTACAAATCTGCACGCTGTTAAACGCTGTTAAAAAGTATGGTGTTTTAATAGTTTATTAAACGGTGCGGCAGTGAAGAAATGATGAGTTCAAGGCCGTTGCATGTTGTTGCCGCTAGATGGCGCATGCTGATAGTGCACCTATAACATTACATAAATTAGCAAGTCTTTTAATATTCTTGAATAGAGTGTATTTTCGTTCATTCCACCATTAGATGTATGTAATTAATCGAAATAGGTTGTCAGATTTGAACTTATTGTAGTTGGTCTTGTGTGATTTAGAAAACATTTTAGAACAAGCAACTTATCACTCACACTGTGAACATTATCTAGAATACTAATAATAATATAAGTACTCCTGACACGCGTTTACTGATCCTTGTGGATTACCTTGCATGTGGGGAAATTTTTGCTAATTTTAGTTGCTATTTTGATAATTATTGCCACAAAAAAACAACAACATTTAAATATGCTGTCTATAATAGTTGACAGCTTCAATATAATTTTTGAACATTAGGTCTAGTCTGGACTATTATGAATAATCCTGAAGCGTTTTTATAAATAAATAAATAATTTATCACAATCACGGTACTTGGTTTTGGTATAAAACATTTATTCGAATGATTTTAAAAGCAGATATTTGAAAGGCATATTTTCAGATTAACCTGATGTTAGTTAGTTACGAGAAAAGACTGTTTCAAAAACACTTCACATGGATTTAATTTGACCTTGGAACTATAAAAAAAATAGTTTCTTTGAATTCCCTTTTTTATTACGAAAACATTCCGTTTTACATTTCAATATACTTTACTAACATTTATTATCCTTGAAAATATATTTAAAAAAATAATGCATCATCAGTAAAATCAATTCTACGAAAATTCAACTTCAAAGGAATTATTTCCTTTGAAGTTTATCCTGTAAAAGCCAAAAGTTTTACTATTACAATAATACGACATTTATACTAGATATTTCAGATACACAATATATAAAAAAAATCAGATATGCCTATCTTTTTTTCAGATATGTCTATTTAAGAGAAAAATCATAGAAGACAATAATGAGTTAATGTTGGCATCACCTAGAAGATGGCCTAAGAACTAATTTTGTATTGGAATAAGATTCTCAGTCATCTTTCCTCTAAGGAAGCCATTTACAAAATATAAACTTTTAAATTTGTTTAAGTAGTAATCTGAGGGTGACCCTTTTCTTTGTCAATTTTTTAATGTAAGCAATAAAGGATCATATTCAATGTTAAGGAATACTTGAAATTTTCGGGAGGTGTTAATTGTAAAATTAACATTTTATTTTTAGTATTTTGCCTGTGAAAAATAAATACATAATAGTTTTGACAAAAACTGTATTCGGACCTTTCCAAAAAAAGCCATAAATGATCATGCTCCGATAAAAACTAGTAAAAATGTGTTGATGAATGTGCAGAGAATTATATTACACTTGTGCCCTAAAGGTAAACTTCCTATCTACAGAAGTTGAGTTTTATTCACAACCCTTAGCGGAGGTATTTTTTCTATTCAATATGCATGCTAGACCGTGTGCTAAGAGTATGTGTAAGGTTTGATAACTGCTTTGGCTAATAGGAACATACCAGAATCCTTTATTTACTATTGGAAACTTGCCTCTCATAGAATGATGTAGGAAAACGTAGTCTATAATAAACTTCAACACTGTTTTATGACTCGTAAAAATCGAACTGTTTGTTTATTTAAGATAGGACAAGTAACAATAAAATAAACTATAAAATCTACTTCTAGGAAAAAGAAAATATCTGAGATGTACTACTTGTACCTTAATAAAGCGTAAATTTTAAGCCTAACACTTTTGTAAAACAGTTTTGAAAGGTATACTTTGATACTTTACAACCTTATTTTTTTCAGATATGATAATTATGTGGACCTATTTTCGGCTGTAGAACAAATCTCTCAGCTTTCTAAAGACATTTTAATTTGTATTTTCTATTAACAATTTTTTTGAATAAGTGATAGACGAATATTTCTTCACAGAATTTCATTTAATTATTTGATACTTATTACTTTCATAGTAAACTACGATTCGTTAGCAATTTAAAAATCCTTGTATACAATAACTATATTAATAACTTTTCTTTTAAAAGTGATGGGTAAAAAGTAAAATGTTTCTATTCCATATTGTCTACATTATCAGTACTGGTGTCATGACTGTTTCTCCAAAATTGAAAGTTTGGTTTATGTCTACACGGATTACAGATAGATTTGTAAAGATACGTTTTTGGACTTAAAGTGTTTATACAATATCTTATTGGTGCTATCATTTCAAATTCTATTTAAATCTTATTTGTTGAACGGTTAAACAAAAGTACTTTAACCATAACTAATTCAGGTATTAAATCTCAAACTTAAGTTAACGGCCATCTTTGATTTTTATCCCATAAGAGCAATGTTAAATTTCAAACCATTTATTTCGTTTACTTTTTATCATAAAATTGTTTGCCAGGTCTCATTTTAAGCACAGTCACACAATACGCATCCGTCTTGCAATTTACATTTTTTAAATGCTTTTGATTTGTTATGTAATTGACATTTTGTAAGTACAAAGTTTGAATTTTTTTCCTAACACAATAAAAAATTAATAATAAAAAATAACTTGCATGCCGGATCCGAAATTTTATAAAGAATGTTCAGTTTTTTTTCAACACTCAATTACAAAAGATAGACTTATAAAATGGTTTGAAATGAGGCAATGTTAGCCCTAGAAATTGCACTGTTTAGATAGGGATATAGTGAGAAGCGGTTGCACTTCCGGTTGCTTTCTTTGTTTACTGGACCAGACCCTTAAGGTTTTAACATATCGTTTTAGTAATAAAGATCACATATTTGCTTGATTGATTGACTGATCACAGTTTCTCAAAAACCATACAACCTAGGAACTTGAAATTTGGTATGCGTACTTGCCATAGCGGCAGGAGGCGCACTAAGAAAGGATTTTTAAATATTTGGCCTTGTAAGGGTTGAAACATTCCCTAAAGTTATAAATATTGTTTGCTATATAACTAAAAAATCTTGTAGGAACGTGGAATTTGGTACACATATTTTTCATAGGAGCTAAAGGCCCACTAAGTAAGGATTAAAAAAATGGCCTTTAAGGGCTGAAACAACCCCTAACAATTAAATATTGTGTGTTATAATTTCCTTAAAGCTAAAAAACAAAAATTTTGTACCTTTATTTCTTACACGATAGATATAAAAAGTAAACCAGTTTTACATTTTGTCACGTTCTGCTAAGGGTTTAAAATGTGGTAACAACCCCTAAAATTATAAATATTAATTGAATACCTCCTAGGAACGTGAAATTTGGTATACGTATTTGCCATATAAGAAAGGATTTTAAAATATTTGGCCTGTAAATGTTGAAACAACTCCTAAAACAATAAATAATGTTTGTTATATATCTGAAAAACCTTACCTCCTAGGAACGTGAAATTTGGTATACGTATTTGTCATAGGGGCAAGAGGCCTACTAAAAAAGGATTTTTAAATATTTGGCCTGTAAGGGTTGAAACAACCCCTAAAACTATAAATATTGTTTGCTATATAACTAAAAAATTCTATCTTTTAGGAACGTGAAATTTGGTACACATATTTTTCATAGGAGCTAAAGGCCAACTAAGTAAGGATTTAAACATATTTGGCCTTTAAGGGCTGAAGCAACCAATAAAAAAAATAAGTATTGTGTGTTATAATTTCCTTAAAGCTAAAAAACACAAATTTTGTAGCTTTATTTCTTACACGACAGATATAAAAAGTAAACCAGTTTTACATTTTGTCACGTTCTGCTAAGGGTTTAAAATGTGGTAACAATCCCTAAAATTATAAATATTAATTGAATACTGCCTAGGATCGTGAAATTTGGTACACATATTGCTCAATAGGGGCTAGAGGCGAACTAAGAAAGGATTTAAAAATATTTGGCTTTTAAGGGTTGAAACAACACCTAAAACAATAAACATTGTTTGTTGAACTTTCCTTAAAGCTTAATTAACAATTAATTATGAATCATGGTGATGGAACAAACAAATTCCCTGTAGCGAAGCATGGGTATTCAGCTAGTATAAATATATTTTTTAAATAATATACAAATGCAATTAATTTCAACTGTCTACTTTTACATATGTAGTGATTTAGCCCATACAAATGACGGTTCTAAAAGAATTCTGTTTGGTTTTTGTAAAGACATTTTGGTTTTACAATAGATATACACTATTTATACATTTTTCCAGTTAATATAAATATAATAAAATATCATAGGCTTATTTTTAAATGAATTGACTCTGAGCATCTCATCTGTTTACTACGGTTACTGACTACAGTTAGTGAAAACATTTTTGTGATACCCTTTTATATTATATAATTTATTTTTGTTCAAATATTATTGGTAAGAAATACAGTGTGATAGTATAACTGTCTACTTTGTCTAAATTGTTGGTAACTGAATTTAATTTGAAACAAAATGTAAATACCAAAGACACTCAGGGGTTAAAAAATGGTCTTTGTTTATTTTAAATAGGATGTTGAAAGATGTGTTTCTGATATTCTAAGGTAAAATGGAAATTGCAATTAATTAAGTATTTTAATTATTATTTTTAGAACTTTTTGTCAAGTATCAGATATTCCCAAATCATGAATTTACACAATGAAATGAATGTTGTTAAGACACATAATCAAAAATAAAGTTTGGTGTTCAAAAGTATTTAAAGAATTATTTAGACAGAAAAATATCCTTTTTTTCTCTTTAATTCTTAAATGTAGAAATATAAGCTAAGCATAGGCCCTATGTTGAAATCAAAACTCAGTATTTAAGTTAAATATTTAAAATAACAACTTTAAAAAATGACATGATTTGTAAAACAGTTTGTGTATACAGTTAATGCATACTTCAGATTGCTACTTTTATTTACGGAATACCTAAATCGCTTCCCTACATCATTAAACTCCCTCCAGTTCTGCAATGAACACAAATAAAAGAGTTGTAGATGTAGTGACAGTGAGTGGGGATTGTTTCATCTCCCTTTAACTGCTAAGCAATCTCATGTGAGCTGCTAATGAGCTATCAAGAGTGTTCTAGCCTTGGCAGGTGCTTGGGTAACTCGTGCCAGGACATGTAAAGCGTTCTCATTCATTTACTTTAACAAAAACTTCTTAACGACTGCAGTGAAAATA
Organism: Philaenus spumarius; assembly: GCA_018207615.1. Lineage (NCBI taxonomy): Eukaryota > Metazoa > Arthropoda > Insecta > Hemiptera > Aphrophoridae > Philaenus > Philaenus spumarius. Next base: position 361,589 of record JAGFPH010000310.1, read on the forward strand.
CCATTGCATAGTACGATCAGAATGCTTTTAAAAATCTGTACTGGCTGGGATGGTAGTGTGAATGCGCTCCAGTCGTTACTAATTAAAAAAAAAAAAAATGAAACAATATTACAATATAAGTTTGAAAAAGTAAAAACCTTTCTATGTTTGGTGTGTTGTTTATTGTTTTATTAATTGTTACTTTGTCTAACAAAAGGTCTAGAAGACTACATGTATGATGTTTAACCACAAGGAAATGTTTTAGGAAGGCTACTTTCACACGTATAACTTCCTTGGAACGACACACCACATCATGAAAGACACTTCAATACCTAATACTCATGATCAACTAGTCGTACTTTATTGTAACCTGCCAGTTGCTTGCCAGTGGTGTTAGCTGCATTGAGTTGTAAGATTGTTACGGTTGTCCGGCAGTTGACAAGTTGACCATATAACTGTGTGGTCCACCGGTTGCTCGCAGTGGAGTGTCGTCTTGTCGTTGTAAGCAGTTGATCGTGAGCAACGTTAATATAATATATAATATATATAAAGTAAGGCACGCCTATGTAATGTCTCCTGGCCGGTTGATAGTGTGCTTAGCAAACTTTGGTCGCTTGAGAAATGAAGATTAAAGTTAGAAAACAACAAAAATTGCATGTCCTGTATTCCAATTAAAAAAGGGGAGTTAAAACAGTAAATACTATTTATTTATTTGCATTTATTTTACGTGAAGAGCAGATTTAAAATTACGTTTGTCATAATATCCGTCGTTGTTTTCAAACTTGTTGTATCTGTAGACTAGTTTGTTCTTTCTTCAAAAATAGTAGACACTGGTTTCATCATCATTGTCATAGTGCTGGTAGAACAGTCTTCAGATGCAGGAATAGATTATAATAGCTCTTAGTGAGGTCCAACTTTCCGGTTGATGGAAAATGTTTTTATTAATTTTCCTAACCAAAAGCCTTTCACTCTTGGGTTTATCACTTACACTCGTTCTGCCTTAGTTTATTACCTTAATTTTTATTTAACCGTTCCACCATCCAATACTCTGACACCACAAATCTTCCTCGTAACTAACTGCCCAGGTAAAAGCTGCCAGCTTGTAACCGTTTTGTGCTGATAAATGGAAGAAAGTTACACATCTATATTACAGTTTTCTTTCTTCAGTGACCGCTTCTTAAATTTTAGTGTTTGATATATTTTTTAAGTGTGGCAAATAGTCTCTGGTTAGTCAATTAAATTCAGTTTAAAATTTCAACTTATCAAACTGGTTTATCGTAGTTCCCTAATCAAAATATCCTTACAACACCACTAACTTTGCTTTTAACTACCATATAAAACGAGATGTCACTAGAGCGTAGTTACTTTTAACATGATATAACTTCCTGTGATAGACATTTAACGGGGAAGAGGCACTTTAATATAATCGTAATGTGTATGTATATCAGCTTATCTTCACGACAGTGTTTACACATTTAAATTTTATGTGTATACATACTTTGAATTAATTTCATAACTTCAATGGTTTCGTTTAAACGAGTTTATAATTTAGTAAAGAAAAGGAATAACTGAATGTTGTAGAAATAAGTAGGCCATTCGTAAGAATATAACGTAAGACTGAATTAAACTTTGTTTCGTATTTCAAATAAAATGGTTAAAAGTTTGCACAAAATTAATTAGCTGCAAGATTTGTATAAAAAGTATTACTAAAAAATTGACAGTATTTTGAATAACAAACCAAAATTATAGGTTATTGTATGTATCATTAACACGATGACATCATTTAGAATTTGTTCACTAAATAATTAGGGAATATTTTTCATCCTCCTTCTCTAAGTGTCTATATAGCTAGTGAAAGACAAGGCGTGAATTACCACACGGAAAGTCAACGTTGTTGAGTTCGAACCTGCGACAGACCGAACTACAGCGTATTGAACAGCAATCTTCTATTCCGTGCTCTGAGATATCTTATATCTAGCTCACAGCAATTTTAGCAATAACAAAAAATATGACTTTGTTTTAAAAGAAGTACAGTATTTATAAAACCTAATTTAGTTAAAGTTGTTTTTATGTAGGCCTATTCAAAGATTACAAAACTGAACCAATTATTTATCCCGAATTAATCTTATATTACTCCACCCAAGTTCCTTGTTTACATTTTCCATTAGAAACACTGATTCAGAATATTGTTGCCCATATTTGTTGTTGTCTATTTGAGGCATATCAAACATGATTACAAATCTTAAAGATCTCAGTCGATATACGTATAAAGAGAAATAGTACCATTACATTAAAGCTTCTTAAAAACTTCTCATATATCTATACATGAAAATAAATGGTTGCCCTAACAAACAAATTAATTCATCCATCGGTGTCTAAAAAAATACAATGCACTAAAAATAACTAAAATGGGTACTTACGTATTATACGGAGGCCAATATTTTTTTAAACGTTGCTAGGTTAGGTATTTGTTTTAGTAAACAACAGAAATTCAAGAATAATAATTTTAAAAAATCCTAAAGTTCTAACCTATAGTATTTAGTTTTTTCTTCTTTTTTTTTGAAAGGCGAAAAACCTGGGTGGTTTTCATCGCCTCATATGTATTTAGTCACAGTATGTTTAGTTGCTATTTTACTACTAAAAATAGTATGTAATAAAAAACATCTAAAAATAGTAGCCTCCGTAAAATACGTAGCCTAAGTACCGTAAAAGGATACAAACTCAGTTTTGTTATATTTCACTTAAACCATGGTTTTAAGCTCATGGCTTTTATGAAGTCATTATTACATTAGTACATGACGATTGAGCGTCGCTCGTTATTTTGTTTTAATTGTTTTTTTTAGGAAAATGTATGTAAATACGAATCGCATGCTGAATAAATATGGATATTTTTCGATCTTACGTACATATAAACTGTTTATTTAAATAAAAAACAGGCAGTAGTGGGACAGCTGTTACAAGTTTCCCTTATTTATCTGACCAAAGACGGGTACAACAGCTATACAAAAATTGATATGTCAAATATAAACATCTGTTCCTTATTTACCCGACCGAAGCTGGGTACGACAGCTGCAATAAGTTTTCATTATTTACCTGACCGAAGCCGGACACGACAGATATAAAAAGTTTGACTTGTTTACTTGAACTAAGCCTGGTGTGACAGCTAAAAGAAATGTGTTGCTTATATACCTGACCAAATACTGGTACGACAGCTATAAAAAAGTTTCACTTATTTACCTGAACTAAGTCTGGTACGGCATCTATAAATTATTTAACTTATGTATGTCAAATATAAGTTCTTTATTTACATGACCGAAGTCGGGTACGACAGCTGTAATAAGATTTCCTTATCTGCCTAACTGAAGCCGGGTACGACAGCTATATAAAGTTTTACTTATTTACTTGAACTCCTGGTACGACAGCTAAAAAAAAGTGCCCGTGGTGACGGTGTCGGTGACGTCCCTCGAGTTCAATGCTTTTTCCTCACGTAAAAAAGTACCTAACGCGCCTACAATATTACTGTATTTATTTCATTTTATAGTTACTTTATTTTCCGCTAGAGGACAGCATCTCTTGGATCACTTTTTTTATGCTTATTTTTCCGAGTTTATGCACATTTTTGAAAACATAATACCTAGCGCATTCGATTCCTGACGTCAAAAACCCCTATATGCAAATTTTCATCAAAATCGTTAGAGCCGTTAGCGAGATCCCCGAAATAAATATAGAAATTTATAAACAAATATACAAGAATTGCTCGTTTAATAATGTAAGATAATACAAAGCGGTGTCTAAAAATATCGTTTAGCTTATATAATTAAAAAAAAAACACGACATATGAAAATATTTGGTTTTTAACGTCTTTAGAGAGCTTGAGGTGATACAAAATCCTTTCTTATTTCCAATTTTTGTTCCGTAGCTTTCTTAAATACTTGCCTGTTTTAAATGTACAGATAGTTTGTATTTTATTTTAAGTCCAAATAAAATATGTCATTTTGTCACACAGCTATAATTTTGGAACTGCCTTCTTTTTAAAACACAGATTTTACCGTAACTGAAATAATCATTACAAGGTTTAATAATTCGACCACGCAGCTGGACCACTGACGTGAGTTGAGCAAATTTCCAAAATATGCCTATGTTTTAGGGTTTCAACCAACAATTTGGGAAATAGGTCTATGATACAGAATAGCCTGGAAGAAACAATCTTGGATATTTTGGATGAGCTACAGTAGTAGTGACTTACTAGGTGATTTAAATGGAGATGACTGATCTCTTAACAGGTGAGCTTAGGTGTGTCGGTATATCAAAAACTTGTTGCGGATGGCAAGCTGTGAATTCGAACATTTTTTTAACAGAGAGGCACACAATTTGTAAAATGTGATTTACTTACAGAAAATCTATACCTGTTATTAAAGATTTAATTTTAGTTTGAACCTCTGCTTAATGACCTTTTAATTTCGGTAGAAATATCATTCTTGAGGTTTTTGTTTTGAAGTCAGGGAAGTTTGGATATGACTCTATTAAATGCATTATTTGATCTCGCAACTTCTCCATTTTGTCCAAGAAATTATTCATGTACACAAACAATTCACTTCGTCCTCATAAGGTGCAATATCAGCACAGCTACCACGTTAGAATGTGCCCGACAGATACGATTACGTAGGGGATAAGAATCGTTGGTGGGAGGAGAAGTTGAGGGATTGTTGCCAACATTGTTCCTCGGTCCCAGAGGCCTGTCAACATTGCTGCCAACATATGTCGACAACGCTCTTTAATCTTTACCTACAAGTTTTGGGCAATGTTGACAACACGAAAAACTGTTGCCTACTCGATTGTTGACAACAAATGCTCTTGCGTTTTTCTAAAAGTTGCCATCTTTTGTTGGCAGCGTTGTTGCCTACTCCGGTGTAAAAGCGGCTTAATGAAGTGAACATACAAGATAACAAACAAATCAGTTTAAGAACTGTAAAAATACTCTACTAATAAACATCTCTGTTAATTTACGATCTTTTGAATGTCAATCAATTAATTACAGATACAGATTTACAAGTAATTTGCAATGAGCCAGTTTAGTAAAGCTTAGACAGGAATAATCTCCAAGCTTGAAGTACCTAATAAATTTGACATTAATACAAGTGTGTGTGTGTGTTTTTTTTAAAAATAAGCTTGTTAAATTTTGTCTTTATTTTATGTCAGTTTAATGAAGTCGTGGGGCAGATTACAGCGCAAGTAAATCAAAAATTAGACCTTCACCTTTTTTTAATGCCTATTTTAAATAAAATATAACAAGGGAGTAAAGCAAAGGTTCCGTTTCACTGCCGGCTTCAATTCGTGCAATATAACTGTTCAATTAATTACAAAGGTTACAAAGAGCACTGTGGCCACAAATTCACAAAGATTGAATTAAAGCCCTCTGAGGATGATGACTATGTCATTGAAATGTGCATTAGGGCAGTACATTAAACATAACTTTTCATTAAATTGTGTTGTTATTGTTTTTTGTTCCTTCTATTTGTGGTTCGGTGTTTCATTCAATCATTGTGATCTCTCTCTCTCTCTCTCCCTCCCCCTCTCTCTCTCTCTCTCTCTCTCTCTCTCTCTCTCTCTATATATATATATATATATATATATATATAAATTAATTGCTGTTCGTTAGTCTCGCTAAAACTCGAGAACGGCTGTACCGATTTGGCTATTTTTGGTCTTAAAATGTTTGTAGTAATTCATAGAAGGTCTATACGTAAAGAAATGTTTCCCGAAAAATTTCAAATTTGGAAGAAACTGAACAGCATTTATTGTATGAACTCAAAACCATAGCTCACAAAAACAGCTGTTCGTATAAAAAGCTTATGTTTGTTTACATGTATTACCATAGCAACATTACTTAGCAAATTTATAATCACTTTAATACTCTTCAAAACCAACAGCTTTTTAAGGTTAGATTGAAAAACTATAAACAAACACAAATAAAAATGCTTACAGAATTATAATTCAACTCAAACATTGGTTATTAAATATCTATATAGACCTACTTAGAGATATGGTGCTTAAAATATTGTTTATATAAAATATATCATAACTATGAAGTTTTTAATACTTTTCAAAACATATTTTCGCTATCAATAATAATAATAACAAACAAATTATTTGACACCATGCATAACCATAAACATACACGAGTTTAAACATATTTTATTGAAAACTAAACAAACCATCTGAATTAAACTAAATGCCATTAAAATATCACATTCGTAGCTTTATTTTGATATATACTGTATATTGTATATTTAAATACTAAACAATGTATATATTATACTAATTAGGCCTATACATTTAAAATTACAAACTTTATTTGAACCAGTTTGTTACATCCTAAATTAACGCGGATGTTACAAAGTGATTCAAATATCTTTTCTACGACCCCCAGCTAATTTAAACCCTCGCTAAGAAAGGGTTAAAAGAAATTCGAAATTTTAGGATGGTTTGGGGAGGGGGGTAAAAGTTACTAAAAATCCCTATAAGAACGAATTGGAATGAAATTTTTTACGTAGCTTCCTCTAAGGCCGTAGGTGCTCGCAACATTGTCAATGAAATTAAGTGAAAGTCAAACTTAGTAAAAACTATAAATTAAAACGATATATTTAAAGCTTTTTCATGTTAGATAGTAGTTTACAGGAATACAATTTTCAGTGCTTTCCTAAATAGCGTAGACTTTTTTTCATGACCACAGTAGGATACGCACAGGTATTCAACGAAAACTTAAAAAGAATTACAATTACGTCAAAAAGACTGAAAATACCAACAACCACGGGCAACGCCGTACGGGTCAGCTAGTAATGTATAAAATTGTTTAATAGCATATTTCACATTAGATTTGTTTTATGTATTTCAACTTTGTATTAGTTTTAATGGTAAAGTTAAATACGTTAAGTAAACAAAAAAAGCAATCAATGTTAATTAATTGTATGCAAAATCATCAATTATAAAAAGTAGAATATATGGGGAACCTAATATTATGAGATAATTAGTGTAATAGTATCACATTATATACCTTAAGAAATGAGAGAATAATTTGAAAAAATGAAATTCTTTATTAAATCTTGAATCTATTTAATAATCGGTAAGTACTTATGTTCATATACGTTTTCATGGTTTATAAAGAATAGTCTAATAAACAACTGTGTTAATCTACACATCAACTCTTAAAAATAAATACATCAACATTATTATAACTATTTTAATATTTATCTTCTTTACAACATAAATCTAAATTTTCTCAGTTATTCATTTTTGTAGTAACGTTATCCTGCTATACACATATCTTAGTAACTATTTTGAACTAAAATTACCTTGAGTATTACCCAAATGAAAATCATGAACAATTAGAATTTTTTTGTTTTGTTAAAAAACAATATTATTATAGTTGTTTAATTTTTGAAAAATATAAAAAAGTATTCTTTTCCATATAATTAATTGTATTAATGGTTCAAATAGTTGTGTGTAAATCATTATTTTTAACAGTCAATTTCTAATTTAGTAGATTATGTACCAATAACTCTACCAATAGAAAAATAAATTCTTATTTTAATAATAGTGATAAAATAATACAAATTTACCGTCTTTATTTATTTCAAGATTCAGTGAACTTTGTTTTGCTATGCTTGTTATAACGAATTAAATGCCTTACTGATAAATACTCGTCAACATAAAGTTTCAAAAATACGCTTCTTGTCTGTAATTTTAAATTGCTTGTACATATAATGCACGGAGAGTTTTGTTTTGCAAATTGACTACCCCAGTACGTGTGCCGCTATAAACTGGCAACAACAGCCCCAGGTGCTTTGTGTTAATCCCCGTCAAGCACTTTATGGTAGGGTTTGAAATAGATTCAGTGTTTAGTACATTTCCATTGATTTCCACCAAACATACTGATATCGTTGTCGCATACTGACAGATAGCAACTGCATTAAAATCTTTTAACTTATTTTCATGAGAATTGGTATTATCAATAAAATTTGGTCAAGTTTTGTTTAGCAGTAATGAAGTAAAAATGAGAATCTCAAATTGCATTATTTTCGTTTAATATATCCGAATATCCATGTACCACATTTAAAAAAAAATCATAAATAATACATTTTTATAAAAATTACGAAGTTATTTAAAAATATGGCGACTAAATTTAACTATATACGTCTAGCCACTAACTACACGGGAATACTTTAAATACGGTACCTGAAAACATAGGACAACCACAGCAAAGAAATTCAGACTAATAATACAAAGTATGAGTTAAACAGACTAGAAAAAATATACTCAACAAAAGAAACCTTTTAATTATAGTATTTTTCAAATATATAATACACTAGAGGGCTCCGTCCCCTGTTCGCTTCAGTCGCCAACCCCGCGGTGAAGCAAACGCAAACAGATTACCACTTATGAAACAAAGTTGTCAATCATGGGAAGTATATCAATTTATTTTTATTGTAAAGTGGCTGTTACCCCCCCCCCCCCCCAGTTCACCAATTAGACGTAACTATTTAAATTGCTTGCGTTATTATTTATTTTCTTTCCTATAAAACACTTAAAATTAATAAGTGCAAAATTTTCAGTTGTCTAGCTAAGGAAAGTATAAAAATCTACATTTTTTTATAGGGGTTACTACATTTTCAACCCTTACCAGCACGCGACAAAATGTAAATCTAGTAAACTTTCAGCTCTCTAGCTTTAAGGAAAATATAACAATTAATATTTATTACATATATTATTTATTTGCTTTCAACTGCAGTCTCTATTTTTACTTTACCTTTTATGTGGCTACATGTTTCACTGCCACATGCAGCTTCATCAGGCCAGCTATCTATTTATACTCAAACACTCATATATACACAACACTTAAAACTTAATTTTACATATATTTTCGTAATATTTTCCAAAGGAGTTACGGACTTGTTGATCAAAAATTGGAATGTATTTTACCTTTTTGCTGTCATTGTTTCAGTGTGGAACTCCGTAGTTATTGCC
>JAGFPH010000310.1:400759-420281 GCA_018207615.1 Philaenus spumarius
TTAGAAGAATTCTTATAACGAAATAAAATGTTAGAAATGTAATTTTAATAGGTGGAAAATTTCGACGTATAAAAAATATAATGTCTGTAACGATTTAAATAACCACATTTTAAGAATGCAACTTCTCGTTTGTTAATTGTTCTAACAAACCCTACCTGGAGTTATGTAGATCATAGGCTGGCGTCATACTGAAGCAATGAATGAATAATTATACAATATTTGTTTCAACACTTCTTTATTTATTTAAGATACATTATAAAGGCAAACAGTTTGTGTTTTTGTTAGTTATTTTATTACGATTTAACTCAAAAACCTTACTTCTGTTGATGAAACTTTACATACAAAAATGTAACATTCTTGTCCGGTTAAAAAAAGACAATCAACACTAGGATGAACAATTTTTATGGGGCTGAACATTGTGGAAAAAGTGAAAAGATTTAGTGAAAAACATCAGTTTGGGTACTTTTTATGTTTTATTTTGGCTAAACTGTCAATGATAAGTGTGATAAAAGTTGGCAATTAAACTATCTATAAAAAATGCTGGAAGAACATGTTATGTTAATCTATTACTGTTTCTATTAATACACGTTTTAAGTTTACTGCAGGGACCAACACAAGAACTACGTATGAGATTTTGATCCATCCTTGCTTATGTTTTAAAAAGCGACAAGAAATTATAGTCTATTACGGTTATTCGTAACAAATATTTCATCTTACTGCTGGAAAATAGAAGGTCATTGCCTGGATTTAAAACCAAAACTCCATCTTCCATATAAATGACGTCTAAAACACTACTTGCATTTTCTCAAATTATTAATGTTTTGAAAAAGTTTGGAAAAGTTATTTTTTTAAGAACAACTAGTTGTTTTAAAATTCTAAGCAGTCGTCTGACAATCTGGATTCCTAAATGCTACTAGTAACATTCTACTAGACATCCTTGCTGTAAGAATGTATTCGTGAAAATAATAAAGTTTAATAATTTATTAATTCAGTGATCCTAATATAGAGTAAACGTTTGTATTTTTATTCGCATTTCTCTGATAACACTTTTATTGGCGTGTTATACATTGTGGCTTGAGTGATGTTGGCCATTCATCAAGATTTGTAAAATAAGATAAACTCGAAACACATAAAAAATACTGATTTTAGGTAAAAGGCATATTAAAATAAAATCCTGAAGAAATTTTGGTAGTAGAATTTGTCTAACTGTTGTAGAAGTTTACAACAAAGGCTTTACCTGTAGTTTGTGGTAAATATGACCTTCAATTTACTTTTGTTTATAGTTTAGACAAAATGTAATATTTAGATAAAAAAATTCGTGGTATCATACTAGTTTGATACCTTTAGAACTACATATACACAAATAAATATAATAAGCAAGTGAAGGGTGGGAACATCATTTCATTATTGCTATGATGCTAAGAATGCAAACGTACTTTCCTAGTTAAAACTTTACTATGGCAGGTTTAAGTTTAATTATTAATGTTTTTATGTTAATAATACAACTTTTTTATGTTAATTTTGCAGCGTAGGATATGCTTTAATAATTTAGGTCTGTTTTAATGAAGTGTTTCCTAGAAGCCCGGAACAGCTGGTTTATTTTGTCAAGGCTGTTCCGGATTTATAAATTTAATGAAATAGAGGGAAATTTAGAAACTAAAAATCCCTTTGCCTTCCTTCCATTGAAAAGTTATTCAACAAGATATGTTAAGATTCTTGTTATAATGTGTTGATATTAATAAATTGGCATTAAAACTATATATTATGAGCGCTGTTGGACCTTCACCAAACCATCAAATGAACTTCAAACTTGTTATTTCTGATTTTGTGGTTTCTCGTTAAAAACCTTGCAAAACAAATTAGAAAAAAGCAACGTTAACAATAAGGTTCGACCCTGTGCAGCTGGTTCAGTTCAAATTAAAAGTGGTGGTAAATAGAGTACAAACTAATTTTGTTAAAACTGGCTGGAAATTTTTTGCTAATAAACTAACCTTTTCTGTATATATGTAATATAATCAATTGTAGTTTATACAGTATTGATCACTTTTAGTAATGGGATATTTGAAGAAGAAAAACATTTTTGTTGAACTTAGTAGACTATATGTTTGTTTCTAATAAGTATAGTTTAAACACAGTTTGTCTGATTCCTATTCAAAAACTTTGTGCGATTGGCTATTGCTGGAGTTTTAAACTATAGTACGTAAGATAAAAACATTACAGTATACAACAGAAATGTGTTTTAAGTTATAGTGCGTAAGATAAAAACACTACAATATACGATAGAAATGTTTTGGTGCAACAATAATTGAATTAACTATATCAGTAGTGGTAGCTTTAGATGTACCAGTTGAGATTGTGTTTCTACTCCAACCCTCCTACTTCCTACACACACAGGTATCATATATTTAACAATATTACTAATAAAGGTGTAGGGAACTCAAAGAATATTTGGTAAGTAATATTAATAGACATAATAAAGGTTAACGACCTTCATTTCTTCTCTTTTTAAAAATATTTTTTTTATATACATTATGTCAAAAGTAATATTAAACGTTCATTATAGTTGGCGTAGTACTGTGTAGACACACTCAGTTTTTATCATCACAACATAATAGCTTGTTGAACCAATTTTAATTTTAAAAGCCGTCACACATCTTTTAAGTTAGGAGTTACCATTAAAAATAATTTCCAGCGCTGAAGTAAAGGAAGCGAATTTAAAAGTCATAGTTCGTTCTACACATAGTTATTTTGCTATGGCACTCTGTCGATGTCAGAATCTACTCAAATTGCCATGTTTGTACAAACTCACTTGGTTTGTGGCCGATATGAGGAAGCTGGTAGAACGACGTCACGCTTTGTTGCTCTCCCCTCCACTGCCAGGGACACTGGACGACACTGCAGGGACACTGTAGTACACTGCAGGGACACTGGTTCCATTAGGTAGTACACTGCAGGGACACTGGACGACACTGCAGGGACACTGTAGTACACTGCAGGGACACTGGACGACACTGCAGGGACACTGTAGTACACTGCAGGGACACTGGACGACACTGCAGGGACACTGTAGTACACTGCAGGGACACTGGACGACACTGCAGGGACACTGAGTACACTGCAGGGACACTGGTTCTATTAGGTAGTACACTGCAGGGACACTGGACGACACTGCAGGGACACTGGTTCCATTAGGTAGTACACTGTCCAACGTACAACGAGGCGTATAATGATTTACTATAACCTAAAAGCTATTTAAATGAACACTGTTAGAGACCACTGTTAGTTGCAATCACAGGGTTAATAGTATAGGTTTTCTCAGTGCTCGAAACATTCAGCTGGCAATCCAAAAATCATTTTCAGAACATCTACTAGCCCACGATAACAATATTCTTTTGGTTAACTTGCATCTGTTTGTAATCGTTTCCAAAGGTCACTGATTTAAATCCCCTCCCATCCAATATGCGCTCCTGAAATTCAAAAATCCACATACAAAAATGACTATGTGGAGTCTAAAAGTGCTCGAACACAAAACTATTTTAGTTAAAGAACTGGGATCCACTATCTTCTGACGATTGTTGTTGCATTTGGTGCAGCAAACCAGTACACTGATAAAATTGCCAAATATATTTATAACCAGCAGTTACAGCTTCCAAATAATCAACAGTAAAAAGGTTTTCATGTAAGTTTTCTCATAAGATATTCACAATAACAGTGCACACTTCGCGCACGGTTAAAGATACGGTATATTTAGTTTAGGTACTTTAAACAATTACATCAAGAAGTGGTAAACTAATCATCTGTAGCAAAAGAACGGAGTGTCATTGACTGTTAGTTATCGCCTTATCATGTAGTATGTATTTTCTCTTGCTATCACTAGCCTTACCTTAAACACTAGTAAATCAAAATATATATTAGACATTCTACCGAGCTTAATGAAGGGCAACTGGTCTTCAAATACACTCAAAATATTTCCCCACTATATGCAAAATGTTGTAATAATATTATCTTCCGTCATTTACTGGGACATTGAACATTGATTTATAAAAACGGATTGTGTTATTTTATTTGGGTGAACATGTTCGTAGAATAGCTAAAGGTTGAGCTTTAGAGTAAACAGCTGATTGTGTACCAACATTAAAAATCTTCCTATTAGCTGAGCTAATAATTTTAAATGAACAAATATCTATTTTTGTTTAGTATTTATTGGCCTAATTTGTCTTTGAATTTACATGGAGTTATCAAGTAACATATAGTTTATCCGTAGTCAGTTCAGTTATACCTTGTTTGGGCTGCTGGTTTCGGAGGTTTTCTTTTATTCCATCATTAGGTCATAAACATATTTATCTCATTTTATCAATGTGGAAATTTAAATAAAGTGTCATGAAAATAAAACATCATGAAATATATATTTAAAAAAAAACATGCACACAAAAATAATTTAGTGTTTTTTGTAATTTAAAGTAAAGCTTACTTCCTGACCAGCTTACATGATTTCTTATAAATTAAACATACCAAATTGATGTGATTGTAAGTTGATTATACCAGTGGACAATTTTGAAACTCAGCCCAAACTGGGCTAAAAGTTTTCCTTTTAATAAGTTTTAATTCAGCGCAGAAAGCATTTTATTAAACTGTTTTATACAATAAATCTTTCTTATGTTGCTTATAATCGTCAACTTTATATCCATATATGAGTCAACTTTATATCCATATTTGTTAATCGATATCATGGCGTTAATTATCTTAATCGTAGATTTATTATAGGTAGTTTGATATTATTTCTGTTATACTTGAGTGTAAACTCAGCTGGCAAGTTTCCTATAACTTAGAGTTATGTTTGACTTGTGGCTAAACTTACAATATTCCAAGTTATTGCTACTCTGTGGATCTGACAGCGAGCACAGATTACGTCAGCTTAACCGAGGGTAGTTACTTAAACAGGTAAACTTTGAGCAACTTTACAATAACACTAAACACGGACGTTAAATAAAATGGCAAATAATCGCAATGTTAAGATGATCTTAATAATTATATATGGATTGTGTCGTAGTTGTTTAGAATCAATAATTCCTGGAAATAAAATGTTTTAAGATTATGTCGAAATAATAAATTCGATGGTAATGTCTAGCTTTGATAGTGAAAATCTAGAAGGAAATAAATAATGTTGGAACTATCTACATGTATGTCGAATGATAAACTATAGTCTACCAATCGGAAACAAGATCAGGTGTTGTATGTTTCTTATTTATCAACTTCAGAGCTACATGTGTTAAAACGTAAACGGTACCAGATAACTGCCACATACTTTCTCCCAGTTGAAACTTTATACCTTCCCAAGCTTAGCGTAGATGGTTATTAAGAATTTTCAAAAGTAGGACATACCATGGAAAATATTGCATGTAACACACATCCATATTACATTATTATTAAAACTATTCGATCGGTTTCGAACAAATTTGCACCAAACATGTCAATTAAGCCTGTATAGATGCACGAAAAAAGGTTTTGAAAATCTTTGACCAAAAACCCCCAAAAATCAGTTATTATTATTATCACATATACGAGAATTTTTAGAAAGATGCGGTTTTTTGCATATAGTAGGGTACATTAAGGGCTACAAATAAGTCAAATTTTATCAAAATCGTTAGAGCCGTTTTTGAGAAATTTTTTTCACGTTTTTTTGCAATTTGTGGGGGGTAAAACCCCTTAAAAATCTAAAATTTAAAAAAATGAAAACAACGCCTGGAGATATTCTAGAACTACATCACCTACGTACCAAATGTCATCAAAATCGGACCGTTAGTATGTACTCCAGCTCTGTACACATCCTAACAGACACACAGACACACCCACACACGGACAGACACCACCAAAAAACCTCTTTTTTGGGTTCAGGGAGCACCAAAACAAATAATTCCACTAAAAATATTTTTGGATTCGGGGAGCACCAACACAGATAATTCCACTTAACAATTTTTTGGGGTTCAGGAAGCACCAAAACAGATAATTCCACTAAAGATTCAAATTCTAAATTTTTTACGAAAACAATACTTTTTCCATATACTACGTATAAGGGGGAGAAAGTAAAAGTGTAAAAGATACACATATAATTAATTGTAATAATAGCTTATACTTGGTTACATTTACAAATAAGTATGTAATTAAGATGTACTATTAAACAAATAAAAGAGCACTGTGGCGACAAAATCACACTGATTTAAATAAAAACCCGAACCACAAAACAAGAAGCAAAAACTATAACTAAACAACTAAATTGTTATTTAAGGGTAAGGTATTAAACTTAACTTACAATTTAGTTGTTTAGTTATAGTTTTTGCTCCTTGTTTTGTGGTTCTGGTTTTTATTTAAATCAGTGTGAAGATGTACTATATAACAAACAATAATCAAAACACAACACTTAATATTTTAAAACTGTTTCTTTTCCTGTAAAATTTCACATGTATTTATATAGAATTTCATCAATAACATACATTTTTGTTTCGTTTTAAACATCATTCCATCCTTTATTTTAAATATTATCCTATAAATTAGAGTCTAATACAAATCTTAATTTACACCAACATAATCAAAAAATAACTCTTTGTTTACTCAGGCTTACAGAAAAAATTTTATATTGTGTTTAAAAAATTGCGAATTTTAAAACACAAAAATTGGTTGATATTAAAAAAAAGTAAATGTGTGCGGTCGTGGGACCCCCATCAGGAACGAAGTTCATCACGCCTTTCCTTCAATTCTTTTACCAGCCTTAACTGTAACATACACACATCATTTTAATCTTTCAATTGCCAGTTATTATTAGTTTGTTTTTTGTACAAATATTTACTGATTCCATACATTTAATGTTACAGTATTATAATAAAGGTATAGTATTACTTTTATTATAACATCAAAGCTAAGATGGTAAACACAATTAAATGTCCATTCATTGTAAATACATTCAATAAAAATAAAATGTTGGTTCATCAGTCTAGGCCTAACCTAAAATTATTGTGTGTATGTTTAATTTATTTTACCTGTCCCAGCAACATGTACATACAATAATTTTTAGGTTAGGCCTAGACTCAAAATTACTTTCTAACCTAAAATTATTGTATGTATGATGCTGTTAAGGCAGGTAAAATAAATTAAATATACATACAATAATTTTAGGTTAGGCCTAGACTAATGAACCAACATTGTATGTTTATAGAATGTATTTCAACACTTTACGATAATATCTGAACTACGCCGGACGAAAGCGATCGTCTGTTAATTTAAATTAATGAATCAAAACACGTGTTTCTTAAATGTATTTGCATTAATTGCTATATCAACCAATTTGATAACGTTTTTTCGTCACGCGTTTTTTCTATTTTGTAATTGCCATACAACCAATTAATACACTTTCTTTCGTTACGCATTACATTTTCTATTTGTTAACTCCTACTGCAACCCGCTTTAAAGAACTTTGTTCCAATAAGAATGCACTTATTAATTATTTATATTGACCTATTAGAACTTTTCAATTTTAAAACGCGTTACTTTGAAAAAGTTGAATCATCTTTGTACATTTTTGAAAGGCTCTGTATATCGTATTCAACTTTTCTATACTACTCTGCAGAGGATCTATGAAATGCAATCATCTTGTCTATCTGAAGTTCGATAATAGTATGCATAAACATATTGGAAAACTATCTTTAAAAAGTATCCCATCTTCATGTAACACTCAAACATTTAGAAGGGAAATGTGCTGCATGTTTCTAAAAATATCCTTGAAACAAAACAATATAAACAAACAAATATACGAATTGCAGAATTCGAATATGACAAAAAATCGACCTTATTTAGAGAAGAAATGTTTTCTGAAAATATTTCTAAAAAATCCCACGAATGTTTTGAAGTTGTATACTTTCTACTCTTATGAAAAAAAGAATATGGCCATATACTCTGCAACTGACATTTGGTAATCTTGATTGAAACTAATTGAAATATTAACTGAAAAATAAAATAAAAGCGAGTTTTCACAAAATTAAGTGTCATAAGTGTATCTTGTTTAAGAAAACTAATTTACAAACTTTATAACACAAACCTTAGTGACTGTAAATTGTCATTAAGGATTATAAATTAGTTACAGAGATGAGTTTATCAACAGGACGTTATTTTGTTAGATTCTTAGTTAATTTTGTTATTCATGTCGTAAAAATCTAGAAAATATTTGTATTTCTATAAAACACCCTCACTTATGGGTTAATAAATATGAGCATGTACATAGAAGTGCTTACAAATCCTATATTTCAGTATTTAAAAGGGTGTACAAATTACAGCCTGTTAGTAACCACTTGTAAAATACTATCGGTATAAGCACTCAACCTAATACAAAGCAAAATATCGAAGTTCAAAACAACAAAGCTAAAAGCACATAAATATAAATATGTATTGATTCAGTAATATAACCGGCTAACTATTGATATACCCCAGAGACGACACAATGCATTATTGAAGGGGAAATGTCAGGTGTGTTGGGACAAGTCAGGTAGCCTACATTGTTGCGCATTTGGATTCGACGCGCCTGCTTGACTCGACGCTTAAGATCGATGCGTCAGACCAGCGTCGAGTCAGTAACAGACGACGGTCCGACGCGTACGTTAGCCGTTGAAGTGTTCTCTCCTCGTGAACCATTTGTTGCTTCGTCTCAAGTTTTACAACGTGATTTGCAAAGTTGACGCGACATTATCCGTTCAAACTTTTTAATCTGTGTGCAGTTTATTTCTTCGTATAATCGTAAGGAATAGTTTAGAGGTAAATTTAAATAGAAATATTCACAAATAAACCGCACGTGCACCAAACTTTATTTTGATGTTGATTATTTTTATATTATGTGAGGTGAAATCAATCAAACTTTGTACTCGATTTGTAAAAATAATTATTTTAACTAACATGTTTATAATTATTATCGGTTTGTTATTTAATGACTATAGTTCAACCTTCAATGAAACATACATTTTAGAATACAATTCTTTTAACCAAATTAGCTAAATAAAATCCCATGAATTTAACAATATTAAACATTTGAGTAGATATTTTAAAGTTTTATAATGGCATCTAAGTTTGATTATATTGTCTTATTGCTTTGCTCGTTATATTTGTTGTTTTAATTTGTTTTCTATTACATAATTTATAAGAAAATACTTTGTTTGTCAATTTAAAAATATGATGGGATAAATAAGTACTCATCTCTTCGTGAGGTTGAAGGCAAACAATAAAAATAAATCTAAACTTTTGAACCAATTACGTTTTCTCTAATTATATTTTTAATTAAGATAATAGAAGAATTGATTGTGTGATATCTTTAAGTTTTGTAAAAACAGACGATTTTATTAATAATAAATTTCAATCGAATTCGTTATTCTAGAAACCGTCTATAAATTCCAGTTTAAAAAAAGTAGGGATACATTAATCTTGTTATTCTTTTTTTTAAGTGTATATTGTAAATTATTCTGAATTATAGACTTTATTACTTTGAACTTTTTTTAAAGGTACTTTTGTATCTTAATATATCTCTTATTTAATGAGCGAAAACAACGACAGATGGAGGACAAGAGACCGCTACAAATATGTAGGTAGAAAGAAAGAGAAATAGAGTGATGGAGAATTATTTGCTCAAAACAATAACTGATGATAAACCTTATAAATAATAACATTACAGATGACTTCTTTAGTTATGATTATTTTGCTGATTAATGAAAGTTTTCTTAAACAGTTTTTATCGTCTCTTTCTTCTTTCTCAACATCTCCAGCTTTCTATTTTATTCTCTGAAAGTCGTTATGTTCCAATATGCTACCAGTCCAATTAGCTTTCATTCTTTGTACTGTCATCATTGTGCTAAAACCTTTATCCATTCTTTCTTTTTACTGATATTCAGTGTCTTTCTCTAAAACTAAATCTTAATATCTTTAAAATACTCTATTTCTCCTTACTGTTAACATTTATACTCTTAAAACTTAATATTATACGAAATCTCTTTCTTCTAATAAATTGCTATGATTAATGTGCCTTCCGTTTGTAATGTATCATTTTACAATAGCATATCATAGAAGTAAATTTCTAACAAGACTGTACCATATATCATAATTAACCATATAAAAGTCCGAACATACTGAAATATTTAATACGATGATTAATAATTGTAATCATATTAACAGTAGTTATAATAATATGTTAATCGTGTTACAATTTTTTTTTTAATACAGGGAGGCTCAAAACAAAATTCACCAACTTTTTAGCAAAGGCTTGCTTATGAACACACATATTTATTAACAATCAAATTGAAATTAAAGTAAAACAATCATTTCAAATTCCAAAATTTGCTCATGTGCGCATTATTTTAAATAGCAATAATAAAATATCTTTATATTTGAGGCCTTTTGTCCCCTCTCGTAATTAATCTCGTCCTTCAGTCAAAGTACTTGACAAGAAGAGAAAACTAATATAAGTATAATTAAAAATAATTTTTCGATCGTAACGTGCGTAAACGTATTTGTTGTTAACTGAAATGAAAGTTAAACTTATCTTTAAATTATTTGAAATAATAATATACTTATACTGACTTAGTATTGCATAATTTTTAAAATAGCAAAGTTACTTGACTTTTGTTGGTTAACTGCTACGTTCATACTCTGAAGATGATAACATAGTCATTGATAAGCCAATAAAGTAACTTTGTTTTAGTGGGTGTATTATTATTTCATTTCTAAGCATAACACAGTGTTCCAAAAAACACAAATGTTTGGCATGTATATTTTTGCTGTAGTAACATAAAATTAACGTCATATTGTGGACCTAAAAGTGATAGAGGCAAGGGGTACGTAAAAAAGGAGATTGTAATATAACTAAACGATTTTATTTTACTGATAGTATTTAGAGTATTATAAATATAGTTTTTTTTTATTCTTTCATTTACAGTTAGGTTTGCTTTGTTATTAAAACGAAAACGCTGGTCAACTCGCGTGTTGCACTATTCCTGTCTCTAGTAATTAATGAAATCTGTACAGAGAGTTGAAAATTCAAAGATTAATCAACGAAAGAGTATTCTTGCAGTAAGTAAACTTAAATAGACGTACACAGCGGTACATTGATCAGCAAATCTGTTATTATTAGAAGTACATTGATAAATTATAGCAATTCACTCTTCTTTCAGTGTAACAAAATAAAATATAATAAAGATGGATGCAAACTGTTATGAAGATTACTTTTGTTGCCTACTTTGCCTAAATTGCACAACGACAAATGATATGCTTTCGTAATAGGCTAAAATAAATTACTCCTTGCAACAATAACGAAATGAAAGTCATCTAAATCTCACAAATTGCAGCTGTCTGCTTATAAATAAATGAGATATAAAAATATATGTTAAGTTATTAAAGCAATTTTTGGAATTGTATAAACCATGAAAACGCAAGTCTTAATTTATGTTTAACCTTAGTTTAAATCTATTTGTAAGTTTATCAGAAATACATAAAACTAAGTTTTTTGCAGTGAACTATGAAACCTACGTGTGAATACAATCAGAAAAAGTAGGCAAACACAATAATAAAACTGAATACGTCTTACGGTTCTTACAGAGGGGGTTCATTTTTAAAAATTTAATACATTTTGCGGTGAAAAACAAAAATCTTTACAAAACACTTGCAACTTTCTTCCCAATAAAGGTGGTTACTCCTCTCATCCGCTGAGCTATTTTATAATTATTCTTGAAAGCTTTAAAATTGCTAAATTGTACCAATTGTAGGTACGTTTAACTTAAAAAAAGTAAGTTTTTACCCGATTTTTTAAAGTATCTTAAATGAGACAAACTAAATGTATAAGGTACAATTTGAACTAAATTTAACGTATGTTTGCTATTTATGTTATTAATTTATGTACTAAAAATTTGTAGTATATTTATTGTTTTTGAAACATTTTGATACAGAGCATTTCATTGTTTAAATTGCATGGCAAATTAAATAAAGTTCAGATACCTAATTGGTTTTATATAGGCTTGTACTAAAAATTTTAATAATTTTAAAAGATTGAGAAATTTGTTTGCAGAAGGTCACACTAAAAGCTAAATTTTTCTTTGCTCGTTGGAAACGATGTAGGGTATAGCGTTTACTTTCCTTTGGATATTGTATGAGATGAAGACAATTATTTTATTTTAAAGTGTATAGTCTTATTAGCGAATTCCATAGGAAAAATGAGCTATTGCAGTGACCCTTATGGTAAGACCTAAGGCCAGGAGTAGCAAATGAGCACCGATCATGGTCCCCAAAACACGTTTTTGGGTGTCATTAAAAATCATATATGTATATGTATATATTTATGTACCGGTATGTATGTGTTCGCCCTCTAGCGGCCGCATTTTAAGTCCGATTTGGTACATATGTTGGTTGTCGACGTCGCTTGGACGAGTTCGTTAACCAAAAAAATCCAACAACCGGAAGCACATTTTTTGACCGGAAGTAACTATATTTTGAGATTTTTCATACGAGAATTAATTTTGTTTAGAGTTTTTTTCTAAAAATATAAATGTAGGATATTATTCTGCACATTTTGTTATTTTACACGACCTTATAGCTCGCTTGGTTCCCCCAAAATCGATCAAAATTTAAAATACCATAAAAGTACCCGGTGGAAAGCCATGTGGTGGACCCTACCGTGGGGTTGGCGTGCGAAGCACGCAATGCTTTGTGTATTGAAAATACTCCCAATACGGTGGTAGGCGTGCGAAGCACGCAATGCATTATGTATTGAAGATACTGCCAATACGGGGGTTGGAGTGCAAAGCACACAATGCACTGTGTATTGAAAATACTCCCAATATGAGGAATGGCGTGCGAAGCATTTTGCAGCTATTCAGCACCGTCGCGAATAGACTTACTTCACAAATTGTTGGTTGAAACCCTAAAACATAGGCCTATAAACTTAATTTTGGAAATTTGCTCAACTCACGTCAGCGGTCCAGCTGCGTGGTCGAATTATTTATATTTTGCAATATTTCGATTTATAATTCTGTATTTGTTTATAAATTACATAAACTATATACAAACAAAAATTGCGATAGACTGCTATTTACTATTCGAAATATTTCCTTTGTCCCCATCACCCTCGCCTTTGCTACTGCGAACGGCAACAGAAGCTATTTCACTTCTGTCAACGTCCGTTTTTCGTTACGCTCTGTTTCCTTTTCGTACGTATTATTACATTTTTCACCACATAAATTGCACAAATAAAGAATGTTTATATTTTTGTATCATGTGAGTGAGTTTATAATCGATAAAGTTTAGAAAATATTTACAAGAGAAAAGATTTATTTACTATAGTTTATTCGTTGGAACTGAAAACTCAGTATAAATAAAAACATATTTAATTTAATCAGTTTATAAAATATATTATTTTAAACATTATTTCAAATATTACCAGTACTAAATTAACACAAGTTTGTATGCAGGTTGGGAACACTGAACCATGTAACGTTATTACGAAATGTATATAGGGGAGGGAAATAATAACAGGGTTATCTAACTCGGTGGTGGCGACAAAGGGATTATTATTATTTTCAAAAAGGGTCCTACGGATGAATTACTTTAAATTTTAGTGCTTATCTGCCGTAAGAATAAAATACTGAATTGATTAGTATTTAAAAATATACCATTTATGACTCTAAATATATGGTCATTATTAATAAAAAAATATATATATCTGCGTTAGTAAATATTAATTGAACTTAAAGTTTGTTTTTAACTGTGCTAATGATCATACAACAATTAAAACCTCGATTGAATTTGTTTCAAACGTCTTATACGAATTGCGATTATACGAACGAACAGTTCACTTTGGTTTAAATATTTAAAAACTAATAATTCAATAGTTTGTGACATAGTATAAACAAATTTCAAAACTATTGTAGCACTTTGTGTTTGCATTTCATAGAATTCAAAGGAACACGACACTTTGTGTGCAAATGTTAAAGGTCAGTGGACATAGTGCTTGTTTGATAACTTGTATTTCTACCTAAATATTCATTTCAAACATCAGTCAGGTCTTTGTAGTTGTATAACAAGTTTTCATATTTATATTTGAGTCATGCATTATGTATTGCGCCGCGTTTAATCGCTCGTGAAACTCACGCGATAACATATGTTTTTATTTACGCGACTCTAAGATGTATTTTTTATAGTTTCAATAAAATAATAATACATTGAACAAACTATTAACGGATTATTAGTGTTTGCTACTATAATGTTTAATATAACAGTTTTAGTTTTATGTAGCCAACAATTAATTATAGCTATTATATTTCTTTTGTAATGTAGCTTTGGTATAGAAACAGTAAATTTACTCCCGTGCCTGCAAATAATAATGTATGCAACTTGACATACTCAGACACTATTATTTATGGAAAAGATTTCAGCGGTGATTCTTTATGGTTTAAATACAGACACTCAATTTTGATTTGACTTTCAGAGAAGTTTGAAGAAGTATCAATAGGAAATGCAACTGAGTTTAATAAAATAGCGTTATTAAATTCAAGATTTTTAAAAGGCAAAATAATTAAGCATTTGTTAGACTTAATTAGTTTACAAAATTTTAAAATATTTAATAATATAAAAAAAATATTATCAATCAATCAAAACACATAGATCAAAACTTTTCTTCCTATTTTTTAATTTTACATTATTATTAGAATTGGAGAATGAAGATTACATTCTATAATATACCTTAATTTTTATTTTTTGCTTAAAATCTTCACTTTCAAGACAGTTGGACTTATGTAGACGGGGAATGTCACCTGCGTTATAGCTTCGCGCATGTCACCTGCACGCTAGTAACTCGGTTCGAAACTGTTGTGAGGTCCTTAGCTGGAGCAAATTATTTATTTTAAAATAAGTGCTCCTCTTAACGTAATCAAATATACATTCACGATTTGAAGAGGACAGTATTATTTTAGGACAAGGTCGATCAATTTGTAATTAGTTCAGACTTTCAAATTATATTCCAGTTGAAATTAAATTCTTCCCGGTATACATTATTCCCCACGAACAGTTTATACAATATCCAAAACACAAAACAATATTTAATATTTGTGAATAACTTCATGAGTTGCTACGTATTCTGTAACTTTTCTTCTCACTCCCACAAGTGTGAATTGTTATAATGGAACTACGATTTCTGCCCGGCTTTGGCTACTATAAACACCACGAGACGGTATTTCATTCTTGTCAGCCACGCTTTTCGTTACGCTCTGTTTCCTTTTTATATATTATTACATTTTACACCACATAAATTGTACAAAGTATAGAAAAAACATAGTTATTGTTTATGTTATTTCATTTGTAAGCTTCGGATAGAAAGCAGATTATTGTTCTTGAAATTATAAATCGTATGGGTTTGTTAGCAAAAAAAAAAAAAAAAAAAAAACTATCAAATTGTTTAAATTGTAATCGTGCCTACAAATACTTTACAGTAAAATAAAAAGTTATCAATTGGTTTATTAAGTATGTGAAAAAATAAACGAAAAGACAACAATAAAACGCTAGAATGATACATTTTTTATTTTACCAATCGGATCTTAATATTTAACGCTAAACATAGAACTTGATAAAAGCATGTTATTTCAAACTGTATTTGAATAAACAAATCAGCGTACAATTTGATTTAATAAGAGTATAATAAGATAAATATAAGTATATACTTAACTCCAGAAGTTACGCTATGAAGTTGGACCTGGGCACACTCTGTAAGTTTTTTCATTCTACAGACAAGTTTTGACTAAACCTTTCTTGTATATAACATATTTACTTTTTGGTTTTATTTGAGGGAGCAAAGTAAGACCCAACACAAATGATATGCTGAGCCGCCTTCTCAATTAAACCACACTTTCCACACGAATTATTGTAGATCTCTGCACTAAACTTTTCCTCTAGCGGGTAGTCAGGAATTCAACCACTTTCCATAGTTCTATCCTGTTCAGTGCGAAGGCTTACTCTGTATTGAGTTTCCAATGATCCTTTAGCATCGTCTTAGTTTAAACATTACTTCTAGCACTAATTAACAACTATTGAGCTTGCCTTGTAAGAACGTAACTTTATAGAATAAAACTTAATCACAACTAAAACGTTTACTAACTCAATCCCGTTTCAACGGCAATGTCGTCATCTTCAGTGATGGACGAGGTATAATAATCAAACTATAACTCAATTATAGCTTGGTTATAGATTGATTACTGTACTTCGAGCATCACTGAAGATGGCGACATTGTCGTTGAAACACGTTTGAGTTAGTAAACGTATTAGTTGTGAGGTTTTGAGTTAAAATTGTATTCAGTTAACTTTCAGCAATTACGAGGACCAATTGGTGTTACTACTGGATCAATTTTGATAAAACACAGATTACGTTTAAGATCCGCTTTTAGTGTAAATAGAGAAAAACTAGTTAAACTTGGTTTATAGTTTTCGAGTAATACTGGACTATTAGATATAAAGAAAGAGACGTTTTAACTTATACAGGGCAATATGTATTGGAACGGCGTAACATTACAAAGTGGGTATGACTAAAATATAAATCAAAATGCATTCGTTTGTGGATTCATACATCGAAAAACTACTGTATTCTCTCCGTCATCTTGGATTCACCATCTTTTGTCCATTTAAAAAACATGAAAGCAAAAAAAAAAATATAGTTAGGTATGTTTTTCATATATAGGGTATCCCCGAACTCTCTGGTCCCCTTTTGTGGATTTGTTCCCGGGATCGAGACAAACACATTCACAATATATACATGGATCTACGTTGCATATTTTTCGTCTGTATGTGTGTTTTACAAAATAATTTTTGTCTAGAGAACGGTTTGACCGATTGAGTTAAAACTTGAAATGAAGTTTAACCTAAACATGATCTATTTGCAGAAAAATAAACGATTGTATTCAATCATTAGTTCCAAAATGGTGGCTGTTTGAAAATGTCAACCCTGAATTACCCAAAGACAGTAAATTTTTAACAAAAAATGTCAATATATCTACTTGTAACCTTTTTAATTCCCTATCGGCTGATATAAACTGCCTAAACAATTGAATGAAGATAATAGTTAAGTTATGTCTAATAATTGGTTTGTTCAACCTGACATCCTATACCAACACAGAAAACACAACACTATGGTGGGTATGCTTTTATTACAAACGAATAATGTAATAAATTGTCCATCAAACCACTTTAAATCCCTAAATTCAAAAAACAAAGTAATTATACATTTTTTGTTATTATCTTTAACTTACCCTTCATCCAATTATTTTGATATTTACACCATCCGATACGGAACTAAAAGGGCTACAAAAAAGGTGTCTTGAAAATGTTTTGTTAAAATATACGGTTTTCGGGTAATTTAGGTTTGCAATTTTCAAACAGTCGCCATTTTCAAACGCATAGTTGGATATAATCGCTTATTTTACTTTAAATAAATCATTGTGTGGCATAACTTCATGTCAAGTTTGAACTCAATCGGTTCAAAACCCTAGATATCAATTATTTTGTAAAAAAACATAAAGACAAATAGATGAAAAAGTAAGCACCGTAGACCCATGTTTATTATCGTGAAATAGGTTTGTCTCGATTTCAGGAACAAGTGCACAAAAGGGAACCAGAGTTCGGGGACACTTTGTATAATAATAGTCTCCTAAATCCATGCATGTATGTATAGCTATAACCGATTGTTATTAATATATTATAATATATGAAATCTATTACTTGTCTTAGCAATCTTTAAAATTGTCAATAGTTGACAGCTGTTTAGCCTTTTTATCAGGCATCATCAAAACTTAAAACACTTTTCACATTACATCGATTAAAAACATAGCTTATAAAATACATTTAACAAACAAATAATACTTCCAATCAAATTTGTTATATTTATAAATTATGCTAACCCGCATAATATTATAATAATCATAAATACAAATATGTGAAAATTAAATTTGGGGTACCAAAATTTGGTAAAAAGATAAATAATGTATTTCGACTCCATTTCAGCTCACGGATTAGTAATTTAATCAAACGTTTAAAATAATGTATGCTATTATTATATTGTGAAGAAATGTCTTTTAAAAATATCTAATTTTGTGATATTCAAATTTCAAGTATACCCAGAAATGTTAAAAAACTCCGTAGCCTAATCGTTTTCCAAAACTGCTGTACTAAAATTTTAAAAACCCTATTGGTGATCGTATAGCCTACTTTACAGGAAAACTATATACGGAAATAGTCTACTTTGTTTGGAAGCCAACAACTTTCACCAATCACTGAAAAACTTAATATATGGTTAGTTCGTTGTTGTAATTAAAAATTTAATAACTATTAAGTCATTTAACTTTCGGGATGGTTGGCGGTATGGATCCCATGCAGCGCGGAGTCAAACCAATGAATACATAACTTATAAGAAGCGCAATGGTTATGGAGAATAGTCAGTCCGGGTGGTTGCCGCCAAATCGAGCTTAGCTGGCTCATTCTCTGTCTCACTCACACTTGCCGTACCGACGACAGTAGCGCTCTCGCTACCTAGCGGCTGCAGCGCTAAGCTTTCCAGATTCAAATCAAACTAGGCTGAATCATTAACATGGGCGTTGCGCTTCTTATAAGTTCTGTATTCATTGGTCAAGATCTTCTCCGGTTTATTTTCAATGAAAATAATTTGTCATTATGAATTTTACCATGCACGTAGAATGCAATTATAAATTTAATAATTGAACGTTAGAAAAATGTTAAACCGAGTTGAGATGCCAATGCGCAGTTGTACTGTAAATTCTACATGTAAACTGTGCACATGCGGTCATCTTCTATAAAACAAGTTGGATACAAAATGTGGAACCAAGATGGCGGAAAGTAATTTCAAACCTACCGTAAAGTAGTTATTTGATGTAAAAGAATGGATGCTCTTTGCTCTTTTATTTGAAATACTCAGTTTTGTAATGTGAAATAATGTGGTTATGTGAAAACGATTCTGTAAAAATCGGTAAATTTCTCGGAAATAAAATGGCGTTGGTTAAAATTAGCAACACAAATTCACGAACTTTGACCGTAGCGAAGCAGAACGTTAAAAAGAACTTAAAAAGCAATGTATCGTGGATGGGTTGTTGAAAACTACAACCTATTTATTTAAAAATGACTCAAATTTAATTTCATAGAATCTAAAACTTTGTTTGTTTAACTTGTTTGAAATGAATCGTAGGAAATGGAATATTATTTATGATATAAAATGTTAAAGTTCAAAGAATGTTTGTTTAGGTAGGTATTGTGCCGCAGTTTTATCTGAATAATAATTTGAAGCACATAAAGCTCATACGCTTTGCGATACATATTTTTATTTCATATGCAAACATTAATTGTATTCACATTCGTGTATAGTCGAGTGATAATGATTTTATTTTACTTTTAGTTGTTTTATGTAGCCTATAGGGCGACAGAGAAAAGTAAGAGTCGGCTTCATAGTTCTATT
>JAGFPH010000310.1:420291-439401 GCA_018207615.1 Philaenus spumarius
TGCAAAGGTAATTTTGGTACAGTTTCCGGAAGAAGGAACAAAATTCATAGGAAGCTAGTTATTTCCTGATAAGAAAATTCGGCTGTAGTAATGCTTCAGTGCTGCTTACGCTTTTTTTAATTTAACTGCTGACATTTTAGTATACTTAGCTATACATTCTTAATTGCCTCCATTTAAATTATAATAATGGAGTATGTCCACATTGACGTTTTTCTAAAACAACAATAGAAACAATTTCTTAGCGCTAATAAAACACTTCTTTGATTATTAAATTAAAAAAAAATCAAATTTAATCGATTTTCATAGTACGTATATTGAGTTGTTTAGGCTATTGCGGGTGATATTTTTGAGAGCCGGTCAACAATCCATTTTAGTTTCTTCACCAGAATTTTACAGCCAACAACTATTCCACTCGCAACTGTTGTGAGGTTAATCATAGATATACTTTAATATTCTCTGATTAGCCCATGCAAAGAAGTGGTGGTACAGAGTGGGTGCCAGTGCGCAAGTGCAAAGGGGAATGCTATTTTAATTGAATACATCCATTCAATGTATAGGGTGAAAAATATAATAGGATATGTGTGCAGCAAACAGAGCGTGGTAAAATGAGGACGTTGTAACAACACCTGATGCTGTTTGGAGTGGTCAAGGCTCTATAGTTCCATTACGACGTATCCTCAGGGTTTAATAATTTATTACACTCCACTTGAGTTAAATTATCAAATTTAATAGCCCACGTTGTGGAACTAAGTTATAATACTATTAGATTACCAATGCAATTCAAAACACAATATAGGTTTACAATTTTAATACTTCTTTAATTGAAAGAAAGAAAAATTAATATATATATGTACAATTATTCACAAAACAAGTTAATTCAAATCAAATGTTCGTTATAGTCTTTATAACACTCTTAGTATCTCGGGGGGTCAGTGCCGACTTTTCCCAATATTATTTTATTGAAAACAAAAGTAATGATTAAAAAACAGTTATTCTAGATAAAGATAAAAATTGAAAAGGAGGAAGGAAAATAGTACAATGTGTTATAATGTATGTGTATGTAGGTGTGTAAAAAGGGGAATTATATCGAAGTTAAATTTATACTGATGGTCCAAACAAATTCTTCTTATAAAAGTATTTTACAAAGTCTTTCCAAAATATGTAATATTAAAGTTTTCACTGATGGATGGTTTGAAATATAGATAGAGTTAATTCAGGTAAGTACTTATAGGCCTATGGATAGATCTCACCCAGTTTATAACTTCTTCTTCTGGTTATGGGACTTTAAATGATTATTTATTATTATTACACTTCACTTGAGTTAAGGTAAGTTATTTATTTAAACGTAGACAAAGTTTGAACACTAATAATCTTCAATTTATTGGAGAGCGTTGGTCATAGGTCTTGCTTCTTAGGCGTCTCTTCAACAATTAAAATCCTGGGATCAAAAGTGGCTTGCTTTGGGCCTTCAGGAAATGGGTACATAAGGCCTGGTGAATTTCGTATCTTCTGGGGTGTGGATTGTTGTACAAAAAAGTGTAATTTAAAATGTAGTGTATTTATTTGGTGTTGTTTTGATTAAATTTTGAAATAATTTTGTTTTACAACTAATATTGAATAATAAAATTAAAAGAAATTGATTAAATAAGAAAATTGCATAAAAATACCAAAAATAGCTCCTTGTACAAATTATTTTCTAACATCTACTATTTACAATTAAAACTATACATTTGGCTTTTAAACTGGTGTTTTCCGCGTTGCAAGCGGTCACATGACTGTGGGCGGGGCTTAATAAACATGTCGTCTTCCTCTATCTAACTTTTGCCGTTGTTTCGTCGAATTTCAATGGATTGTTATGGCTTAACGGTATTTCCTATAAAATTTTGCCAAAGACATTTTTGATGAAGAATCTTTCATTCTATCTAATGGTGTTCTTCATTTTTTGATTTGAATTTTGGTTCTCTTAGGATCGATGATTGTATTTCTGATATGGCCTAGATTTTAGTATGCCGGTCTGATTTCGAGTGGATTAAAAAAGTGAGTTTTGGTCGAACGCTTGTTGATGGAGTTAATCTTATAATTTGGATGGATTGGTTGATTAATTTAGATGAATTTTGATATAGGAAAGATAGGGATACGAGGTCTGGAAATATTATTAATTACGTAAAACGTTATCGAAAGTCGGGTGTTTTAGAATCTTGTTAATTTGTTGCTTGCGATTCCGTCCGCTAGATGCCGTCGGTCGGATTGTTTCTGAATGATTTTTACTATCAATCTTCTGTCTCTCTCGCACTCATGCGTGTTTAGTTGAAATACATTAATGTATGATTCTTTTGGCTTGTTAATAATTTTGTGGTATATTTTGAATTGTTACAAATTGTAGATACTATGCTAACAGTGAGGGAAATCCCTTACAAATCAAAATTTCTTACAACAAATTCAGTGTACATTAATGCACATCGGTTTTATTATGTCAATATTTTCCTGAATTAGTGAAGCTGTAAAAAATATGTAGTAGATTAAGTATGAATTTCGGTTTAATTTTTGTATAAATCCATCAATGTATACCTATATGCTAGGAGTGCTAGATATCTCTGTCGGTGCATATATAACACGATCACTTGTTACTCAGGCAGACGACCTCGGCCATTATGCTTTGGTTATAATTGGACCCGATAATATATAATCATTTTATTTTTTATTTTCGTTTGTACAAAGTGATGTATTATAATTTTTTTTAGGTTTAGTAAATGCATTTATTGTAACAAGAAAACTGTTCGTTAAATAAATATAAATGTTGTTTATTACTATATAGGTTCGTTACCTGGACAGGTTGCAAGCTTGATGCAAATGGTTTCAACGGCTCCTAGGTTTTAAAATGTTATGCCTTACCGGCTGATTATGCCTTTTCGACATATCCCTCGCAATTACAGTTGGCGCAGAGGTGTGTCTGGCCTAATGGGCGTGTCATCCCTTCTACCTCTCCTCTAACCTTGGCGGTACAACCGATTCCACAAAAAACTAGGTCCGCAACTAACCTTTAACTGAGAAAATGGACATCGCCTCACATTCTTATCTTACTTACTTGCATACAACATTTATATAAACAAGTGTTTCACTTTTTAGAAAAAAAACTATGACAAATATCTATAAACAAGTAAGGTTTTTTTTCTTAAAAAATTTTTAAAATGTTATGATTGTGAAGAAAAATTTTACAAATGTTTTTTATAAATTAAAAGTGACGACGAAAAATATTCAAAGCAAAACATTTTTTATTTTTAGGTAAAAAGAAAACTTTTTGAGAGAAAGTTTAGATAATTAGTGGAATTAACTTTTTTATTTGAAATAACGTTCTGTATGACCTTTGTTTGGTCAGGAGGAAGGTAATTCCTGTGATTAATACATTGTGCTTGTTTCACATTGTTTTGGTGCGATCCTAATTGTTCTATAGGCCCACTACATAATTCTATTTTGTTTTAATCATTCTGTATTTAAAGTTTTAGGGTTTGTATTCTTTTCACATTATATTAGTGTTAGTAGCCAGGTTAGTGAAGGTTAGTAAATATATCAATTAAAAACAGTAACAGT
The DNA here is from genome assembly GCA_018207615.1 of Philaenus spumarius. NCBI lineage: Eukaryota > Metazoa > Arthropoda > Insecta > Hemiptera > Aphrophoridae > Philaenus > Philaenus spumarius. The sequence goes on from JAGFPH010000310.1 coordinate 423,880, forward strand.
AATAATTATTAAATTAACAATTAGTGCACCGTCTCTTTAGATATTCACACGAGATCATAAGATTGACTGATTAATGTTGGACTATGGTAAAATATTAAATACAATAGGCCTACTACAGATAGGCACAGTTACCGTTGTTGCTAGTTTAACGTTTCATAATTAATTTTGAAAAAAAAAAAAATAAACTAACCTGAATTGGAAAAAAAGTTTCTAAGTATTTTCATTATAGGATAAAATCCTGTATTATAGCACGCTAAGGTTTTTTTGACATCCTGTATATATTTATAAATAAAACAACAAATTTGTATACGTTCTGTTCACTAAGAAAAATGTGTTTAGCCTATTACTTTTATTTACCATTACTTTACTGTGGAGAACAGAGGTCTATATTTTTTTTATCGAGGTTGTACTGATGAAGTTGAACACAACAAACAAAGCGTGGGGCCCCTCTTTACTTCCCCTCTTAGACACATTCCCGGAGTGAGGGATCTGTACTTAATATTTTCAGCTATCCTATGCTGCGTATCAGAGATGAAGTGGTTTTATTATGATTTGAGAACTGATGAATTAAAATTTGTAGCTAACACAATTATTAATTATTGCTATCTTAAAACTTTCAGCAGAAATATACATTTAGAATTGACAGCGTTGTTATCTGATTTGAAAGATAGGTAATTATTGTAATTGAAAACTCTTAAAATAAAATGTTTAAAATTTTGTACCTTTAAAGGAGTAACGGAAACATTATAGAATCACTGGTTTGTCTCTCAGTGTGCCACAGTTGGTTTTCACAGGAACTGATTAAGGTTTCACTTTTTTAATAGTTTATAAAGCGCCAGTTTATAAAAATAATCAGAAGCCAAACATATTTTACTAAGGGATTTCTGAGGCCTTAAATTGTATGTCAATTTGTGTCAATTTTTTAAATTCAATGATAAATATTTTTCAAGATTTCCCAAAAATGTTGCTAACACCCGCTGTTAACCCTTCTACTTTTGAAAATACTATAGCAAAATATTGAAAACTAAAGCGTAATTATACTTTTGTGAATGTACATACATTCGCGCATTGTCTACAGACAGTCTGAAAGTAGAAAGAGTTTTAATGTCTTAAAAAGAGATAGAAGAAACCTCAAAGTAGAAATTAATTTACATTTTCTTTATTACTTTTTAAGGGATGAACTTTAACAGACTTTAAGTTAAATCAAACCAAAAATGTTGGTACCATTTGATGCATTACGCGGGGCATGCAAACAACTAAAAATAAAAACATCCACTCGCAACGCACATAAAACTCTTTACACATTCCACAATTACAAAGCCCTGTAGAATGTTTGAAGTGTACACGCTTGGAATGAATATTTAGATTGCAATGTGAGATATAAAACAGTCAACACTGAGCCTATTCTTTAACAGTAACGCATTTACACGTATAATGTTTTAATCTCGTGTAAACGCAGCGAAATGATAAACAGCTAAATTAGTTTCACTATTCTACGCATGAGTTAATTTAATACAGGTTTCACAAATACTAGGCTATAATGTTAGATACAAAATTAGATTAGAGTTTCGTTCCATAAAAAAATTTGTAAATAATGCTCACGGCAGTAAGTTCCGGTCTAACGCACGTAGTGTGTGAATCGGCTATTACATGAACCCTTTCGCACTGTTTTTACCCGCCTTCATCACTTTGTTCTCCTTGTTTTGGTAATGTTATAAAATTGTGTTTGAAGACCACCAAATAATGTTATATACAACATTTGAAAGATTTATAATAAAATTAAAAAAAAGGCTTCAATAGTGCAATTTTTTAATAATCACTCTCTCATTAATATTATAATGCATGAAGGAGTTAATTACTTAAAAATGAAACTTTTTTATTCAAAGGTCTTATTCCATGTCGGATTCTGGTAGAGGGTTTAGGTACATTTTGAACCTTTTATAAAAAAAAAAATGGTAAACTTCTTCAAAATACTTTTTCTTTTGTCTTTCCAATTACTTTATACAATTAAATTATCTTCCATCTTTAATGAAGACAAATTACAAACTATGTGCGTGTGTATGAAATAACGGTGTTGGAGTGTAAGCCCACAGAAAGTTCCCTAGTTTAGTTTTAAATAAACAAAATGGACCTAGTCTAGTTACAAGATATTCACACAATGGCGAATAAGATCATAAGTGTGTGCCTCAGTAAGTTGGAAATACATTTTGTATAAATAAACCAAGTCTAAGTGAACGAGTTAAATATAAGAAATGTCCAGCTTCTTTTCAAAATTCTAAACATAAATTACACTGACCATAAAAAGTCTTTTAGAATAAAAGTAAATAATTACTGCAGTGTACGTTTGTAAATCTAACTTTCTAGTTCATGCAAGTTAGTACCTAAGATAAAGTTTGGGATAAATGTAAATAAAAATAGAACCAGAGCAGATTAAAATAAAACTTCGCAACTGCTTACATGATTTTACTGATGTTTTATTTATTTGTTCTGTATCTAGTGGCGTAAAAGGGAAAAATGTGAGAAAGGTAGTCTTATTGTTTAATAAAACAATATATATAAATAAGGCGGGGAAGAAGAATATAAATATAAAATAGCCTATAGTTTCTTTTAAATTATGCAAAAATTTAATTAAAACCTGTTACTTAGTCTAAGAACAACCGATTTAAAAACAGTAAATACTTCGTCTTTGAAATAATTTCTTTCATTTAATGGACTTAATGTGTACGTAATGCGTAGAGGGAGAACAGGGGGGGGGGGGAGGTAGAAGGGTGACAAACCAACACAGTGTGTAAATTACAAGGATGTGACTCTTGGGACTGTGCTTAGGAGTTTGTGTAATAAAAACAAAATGTTGTCATCTAATGAAAATTACGCCAAGATTTCAATTCCCTGTTTGAATAAGAACCTTTCACCAGTAAGTTTTTGATTTAGATTTGGATGTGGGTTAATCTTATTGTAAGAAAATATTTTCCTATCATCAAAGATAGTCTTTCTTAAATTAAATTCATCCATCGTCGAAATTTAATGCATTTCATTATTCATGCCATCCAATATTAACTACTTTTACTATTAATACTACGAGATATCTACTGGAAACATTAAAATGTGTTGCTGGCATTAAACAAATATATTGATACTGTAATAGCTGTATGTTCTTAATTAATATAAATTCATTATCGCCTTCAAAAGACACCATAATCCATACTTGGATATGATGATATTATTAATAAGATAGATTTCCACTGCCGAATATCGTCTAGAAAGCACAGTTTTATTCCTTGGTTTAATTTCAATGTCACACTTCTTTCAAATTCATTCCTAGTTCATTCATTCTTCATACGAAGTTTTGTGCCAATTCTTTTAGCCATTCCTATCAAAAATACAAATAAATTTCACATTTGGTTTAGTTAAATGTATGACTGTCTGTAAAGAAGTTTTTGTTATTGTACGAACGGTAAAAGGGTAACAGAATGTTTGTTTCGAGACGCAATCTACAATCATTTATAACGAAAAGTTTTATCCATTTGACGTTCGTTTGAGGCAAAAACAGGTTGTAAATTTCGAACGAATCTACGAAGTATTTAGGAACAGAGGAGAAGAAATGGACTAAAAATAGCTGGAAGTAGAAATCGAAATAGGCTATGTTATTAATTTTAAGTTTAATTTATCACTGCTTCTTCGTCTCTCTGTGAGAGTAATATGAATAGTATATTTCATATTAAGTATGAATTAATTAAAATAGGTTTTACATAACATTTTAATTTTATTTAAAGTTGTTCAAAATGTATTAAGATTTCAGGCTAAACAACTCTGATAATAATGTAAGTGTAATTGTCAATTTTCTCCGAACTTGCAAGAGAGTTGTATCCATTTCAATTGTCTATTTAGTGTTTAGTTATTATTATGCATCAGTTTATAATAATATATATATATTTTTAAATAATTTATATTTTCAATGATAACCATATCTTTTGTGTGGAGTTAGAAAAAGTCTTGGTTACTTTGAACTGTCATCTATTCCCATAGCACTTTTCTAGGCTACAGTGACTAAGGACATGGTTGTCCGCGATAAAACGATTACATCATCTGTACAGTCACGACACCACTACGATATAGCCGCGACCTACATCAATTGAACTAATGATACTGCAACGATAAAACTATAGTTAGTTCAATAAAGTACAATCATTCTATGAATAAATTAAGGGTTTACGTTGTGTAACCAAGTAAGTCGGCTCAATAACGCAGATCATAGAATCGAAACGTCTGAAAGAAATAAAAGTAGAAGTATAAGGGTTATTGATATAACTCTGGAAATCAATTTATAATTAACTCCTATAAAAACGAGTGTACTAAGTTATGTGTAATAATTGGTTTATCAAACCCGGCACCCTATACCAACACAGTAAATACTACAATATTGTATAGACATTTGTTGTCATTATCTTTAACTTAACTACTATCCTTCATCCGAAAGTTAAATCCTCCTATAGGGAATCAAAAGGGCTACAAAAAAAGTGTCTTGACATTTTTTGTTAAAATGTACGGGTTTTGAGAATTTAGGTTTGAAATATTCAAACAGCCGCCATTTTAAAATGCATGATTGGATATAATCGCTTATTTTTCTTAAGATAGATCATTGTTAGGTTAAACTTCATACCAAGTTTGAACTGAATCGGTTAAATCGTTCTCTATATATTAATTATTTAGTAAAAGAAACAAAATGGCGGATATTTGGAAAATGAAGCGTTTTTCGAAAAAATATTAATTTTAATTTTCTATTTATTTTGACTCATAGAACCATTTTTCGAAGTTTTTAACACTATCTTTGTTCCACCCTGTATATTAATAAGTTCTAAATCATTTTATCTATCAATATGAAATTAAAAGCAATTAAAAGATAATATTTTTATCTTTATTTAAATATATAATAACATACACAAATACAAAATTTTAACAAATATTCATACATTTTTTATAATCCTTTAAATTGTACACATTTATCGAGTTAAAAATCCCCGTTAGCATAGTTTGGTATTTCTAGTTAAAGTGTGTTGTTTTTAAATAGTATTTTGTACAAATGATGTATTTCTGTTGTGTATCTAATTAATCTGCCTGTGATTTTTCCTGGGGGTTTACTAGTAAATTATAAATCAAAGTGTAATTGTATAGTTTACTAACTGAATGTAAGAGTTTCGCTGCAGAAGAAATAAGTGCCATTTACTTAATTTGAATAATCTAATTTCAATTTCTTAATTTATAAACATTTGTTAAAATATTAAGCATAACAGTAAAGCACATTAAACAATAGTTTAGTCATGTTGTGAAATTTGCTTTGTTTGTTTCCTAAATTCGAAGAACAGAATGTATGTCTATAAAGCTTTATACAACATTTATAAAACTGATTTACAATTACTGATTGTAGAAGAAACAGTTCTTTCTCAGATCCACGATACCAAATGAACCTATGAAAGTGAATTTTGTAGGGCCAGTTGTTGAAAGTCGTACGTTACAATATTACGTTGAATATTATAGTGGTTTTACAATAACTACTCTAGGCATATTTAGATTAATCTAATTATTGTTGTATTTGTCAATTTTGTAACTTAAGAAATAACAAATACGATATTGTAAGGTTTACTCAAATTATATTAGCTGCAGCTGTAGTCAAATCAGCACTGAAAATATTATCTAAGTGTATCACAAGCTCGTTTGCAAATTTCTAGGAACAACCCAGCATTGAAGGAAGATACGTCATAGAATAGTTAATGTAATCGTAGCACTTAAATTAAAGTGAATTGGTTAGGATTGCATCGTAACTGACAATCATACGAAATACAAGCTAAACAATAGATTATGTTATTATCGAAGCTAAACAATAGTATACATTTCTAAGAAAACTAACACAAATTCCCTCACACATAATTTTAATGATTAAAGGCATTTCAATGAAACGTTAAGAACTAACTGCAATTAACTAATTTTACCTTTTATCCGTTGTGTGACTTCGTTCAGCGTATGTCTATGACGCGTTTCGAAACATATGTTTCATCATCAGATATTGAAACATTAAAACGTTCACATTACATATAACACAAAAACATTTAACTCGCAACTCAAAACACACAACTGTGACATGTAATTCGGGTAGACGGCTACTACTGTATATATCGCGGTCGAACGATTTCAATAATTAGTCTCCACATACGTGGCGTATGTAGAGCTACGTCCGTATATTATTATGACAGGCTTAGTATGCTAAAGATACAAATAAACTTTTCAACGTTAGAAGAACATTTTGTATAAGAACTAATATTTGATGTAGATAAACTTTGTAAATAAATAAAGGGTTGTTCGAAATAATGAGGCTAAATCACAATTTAATGGTTCAAATATTGTATTACAAAAACATGGCCTTCCTATAGCTTTCATAACTATGATAAAAAGTTTGTAACAATTCAAAATATACTGTATTATAAAGTAAATAAAGAATTTAATTGAATAACTAAAAGAGAGAGAGAAATAATACTGCTGGAATTTCATTCAACTACAGGCGACATCTAGCGGTAACTATTTGAACTCCTAACCAAAACAAATATAAGAAATGCTAAAGAACCCGATTTTGATACTAAAATAGTTAATTTAAAAATATTTCCCAATATTTTCGATACCCGTTTTCTGCATCAAAATGAAGCAAAACTAATTAATCTATCCAGGAAAATTATAATAATGACCCGATTCGGAGTTAATAATGAAATACCTGCGTTAGAAGTTCGGAATCTATTGCCTAAATTATATCAAAACTAAAGCGGAAATCGATAGGAAAATCACAAATACTAGGAAACCGAATCTTGTATGGAAAAATAAATATGGCCCATAGATAGAGCAAACCATTTTACGTATAAAAAGTCTTTGGCGAAAGTCTGGAATATGTACTTTTGAGCCAGGATAAATATAAAACCCCGACTATAACAGTTACAATGGAACCAAAAGCAAGATATTTTTTATCGCGGTCATGCCCACGAAGGACAAGGAGCTTGTCATTGGACCACGTATTGGCACTAAATATCAAGTTTAAATTTTCAAGTTCCCTTAATTTGTAAATGTAAAACTAGATTATGAAATTTCGACTGTAATATGGAGTTGTTTAAGTGTTTTATTCGATTTATTTCTTAAATTTCATTTTATAATATTTGTAAAACATCCTTCAGTACTTTACCTCTCAGAGACAATTAATTCTGAAGAAAAAGACAACAATTTTAAGCTCATTCCTCTTTACTGTTCCCCAACATATACACTTAGAAATGACAAATTCCAAGTTATCAAGTGTGCGATATCAGAGTTTTCCGGAATTAATCTGAAGTGGCCTAAAATTGGCATTCTTGTAAAATTGACAGATATGAAAAGTAGGCTACACCATTTGGTCAGTGCAATTAAAAATCAAAATCAGTCCATTAACAACTAAAATTCCCATCTCAAATTATTCAGAAGAGTATATAAATAAGAAGTCCAACATTTTTGAGGTACATTATCTATTGATTTCTGGTTAAATGGTAAAGAACAACCATACATATTGGTGAGAACTTTCCAACTTTTAATAGAGGTTACGCTCTTATTATAATTGTGAGGACTTACAAACTGTTAATTATAAAATAAAAGTCTAACCTTTCTGAATAGACTTTGAACTCTGTGTTTCCTATACAATTCAATTCATACGAATAATTATACCACTAATTAAGACAATAACCACTAATTATTTCATGTTTAGTTAGTTAATCTTTGTATTCGATATCGATTACAATATATATTTGGTTATTATTTTATGTAATATTAATTTGGGAAAAGTCGACACTAACCTCCGAGGTTCTCTGTGTTTTACTACTATATGCCGATAATAGTGAGAATAAATGAACTATTGAATGTATCCACATAATCGAAACATTCGTGACATAATTTTCCAATTTACTTTGTCAATTTTATGTAATTTTCTATTTATGTGATTTGTATTGTGATATTTGAATATGAACAATGGTAAATATCACGTGTTAAATATATCATGAACTGAATGAATGGTACCACCGGTTATTGTATTTAGAAAAACTATGTTTACTCCTCTTAATAAAACGAAACAAAGCTGTCATTTCTTAATTACTATTTGTCTTGAAGTTATTAATTTTTATAAGTCCGGCAAAACAAGTATTTCCTATTGTGTGATTTAAAGAAGGAAATAATATTTAACATTTAATAAAATCGAAAATATTAAATCAAAATTATAACTTTTGTGTTGTATTACAAGTTATTGGAAAAATAGCTGTTGAAAGATTTAAAACTATTTGTAAGAAACAGTTCATTCGCATTATAAGTTATTTAAGATTTTCATATTTAAGCTGAAACAAAAATTCTGTCTATGAAAATTTGTAGAAAAATAATAGCAAAAATTCATAGTCTAAATATTAAACTTGATCTACAGATATTTTTACGTCTGCTGAAAATAAAACGCACCAATTTTTGATGTATCATTATTCCTACCATGCCAAATTGAGACATAAAAACTAAAAATTATGTTAAAATGAATGCTATTAAATGAATCTTTGAAATCGTTGCAATATTCCTAAACTACAAATCAAATAAAACTTGGTGTTTCCAATAATTTACCTGAAACTATACGTAATAAAATTTAAAACAATATTGTTTAAATCCATAGAAATGTTTTTGTTCTAAACGGTCTATTTCGCACTTTGCTAAATACAAAATGAACGGAAAAAGTATAAAATAAAATCAGTTTTATTGTGAGTTTATAAAGAAATAATAAATCACCGCGAACCTTTGGCTTTCCATTAGCTTGCCTGCAACCATTAATAATTTGCTCCAACAATGTAGCTATATATATACTTACACCTAGCTTTGCCTACAATGGACCTTTTGTTAGCAGCGTGCACCGCCTAGACTCGAGTCCGCCGATTAATTTTACTTTTTAGTATAGGATTGTAATACGAGCTGGGCTATTCATTTGATCTATGTTTAAAAAGTGACTAACACTCTGAAAGTAACTGTTGTTAAATGCAGGATTTGGTACGTGTTATAACACAAGCTTTCGTCAAATAATGCGTCTTACCGATCTGGAATGTAATTGTACCGGGTGTTCGGAAAGTCTGGACAAGGTTTAATATTACGTATATAAGGAAAGTTTAAAGGTAGATGTGATTGAGAAACCTACTCTATGTAAAAATACTATTTTATTAAGATTTCAAAAAAAAAATTATCCGCTATCTTGAAATTTGCTCATCCATATCTTTAACCGATTAAAAATGGCTGCCAAAAAACAATGAAAACGTGTTTTCTGATTTTGCCCCAATTTGCTGTACTATTATTTTTTAAATATTTATTATTATTCTTTTTGGATTTAGAATTAAATAAGCTTTCAAACGATATGCCACTCAACGATATTTGGTTGATCTACTTGAAATCAATTTTGAAAAATCAGAATGGCGGAAACTCAAAAATTTGAAATACAGTACTCCCATATATCGTTGTGTGGCATATCATTTAAAAGCTTATTTAATTATAAATCTAAAAAGAATAATAACTATTCAAATAATTCTACCACGCAGCTGAACAGCTGACGTGAGTTGAGCGAATTTCCAAAATTAAATTTATGTATGGTTTCGGGTTTCAAACAACTATTTGGGAAATTGATCTACTCACTAAGGTGCTGGCCAGTATGCACCAAATATATTGTCATTCGTCACCACGGTAAAAGCCGTGGATTTAATTCTGTTACTATTGTTTTCAAATCTCAACATTTTTTTACTTCCGGTCAAAAATTTGGTCTACTTCCGGTCAATTTTTTGGCTAACGAACTCGTCCAAGTGACTTAGACAACCAACGTATGTACCAAATTTGGACCAAATCGGACGTAAAATGCGTCCGTTAGAGTGTGCACACAAATATACATAAAGTTACTTCCGGTCAAAAATTTGGTCTACTTCCGCTCAATTTTTTGGCTAACCTACCAGTTCAAGCTACTTAAAAACCCAATGTGTGTACCAAATTTGGTCCAAAATGGACGTAAAATGCGTCCGTTAGAATGCGCACACATATATACATAAATATATACATATCTATATATATAAAAGCGAAATACTACTCACTCACTCACTCAAAACGATTTCTGAAAAACTACCGAACGGATTGAAATGAAAAGGTTTAAAAAAATTCGAAATTGTAGGGGGGGGGGGGGTTTGGGGGGATCAAAGTTATTAAATCACGATTATTTATTGAATTAAGTGAAAGTCAAACTTAGTAAAAACTTAAAATTAAAACGATATATTTAAAGCTTTTTAATGTTAGATAGTAGTTTACAGGAATACAATTTTCAGTGCTTTTTTAAATAGCGTAGTCTTTTTTTTCATGACCATAGTAGAATACACACGGGTATTCAACAAACACTTAACAAGGATACAATTATGTTAAAAAAACGGAAAATACCAACCACCACGGGCAACGCCGTACGGGTCAGCTAGTCATATATATATATATATATATGATTTTTAATGACACCCCAAAACGGGTTCTGGGGACCATGATCGGTGCTCATTTGCTACTCCCGACCTTGGGTCTTACCATAAGGGCCACTGCAATAGCTCATTTTTCCTATGGAAATTCGCTAAAAATAATAGTAGGCCTACAGCAAAATGGGGCAAAAGCAGAAAACACGAGTTCATTGTTTTTTGGCCGCCATTTTTAATCGGTTAAAGATATTGATGTGCAAATTTCACCGTTGGTTCTCTTGAAAATCTACATCGCAATGATGTAGCACATGACCACCTTCCCATTTAAAAATACAAAGTTACATTCAAAATGGCGGATCTAAGATGGCGGACATTTTTTTTGAAATCTTAATAAAAAGTATTTTTACATAGAGTAGGTTCCTCAATCACATCTACCTTTAAATTTTCCTTATATATGTAATATTAAACCGTTTCCAGACTTTCCGAACACCTGGTATTTCATGCAAGAAATTTCCTTGTATTTATATAAAATTTTACAAAATCATCAGTCAGTATTGCATTATTTACTAGCCCTATTTAGGTTGAAAATTAAACTCACAGAAACCTTTCTAAAAATATACTTTTGTTTGATAACTGATAAGTTACAAATATAAACTACCAAACATCTTAAATAAGAATAAGGACAAGTCGTTGAACCTTCATTATTAGGGTTTTAACTAACGAGAATATTCTTTAAATTTTTGGAGTGGAATTATTTTTACATTATTCTGGACACTGGAAAACAGTGTTGGTGGTAGGTAATTAATTATTTCATGTTGAAAATATGATAATTCTTTCGATTTGTATATATTTTTTGTGTTTTTAAGGTGGAAAGCAGCGACTACCTAGTATTTATAAGCAGATTTGTATTTGATTTATAATAAAGGTGAATAATGTATTAATATTTTAGTTGTAAAAACGCCACATTATGGAAAACGGAAAAGAAACAGAACGTAAAATAATTCAGAGTGATCTATCTCTCTCTCTATATATAAAGCTGGAATACAACTGAATGACTCACTCACTCACTCATCACAGTGTCTCAAAAATCATACCACTTAGGAACGTGAAATTTGGCACACATATTGCTCATAGGTCCTAGAGGCGAACTGAGAAAGGATTTTAAAATATTTGTTCATTAAGGGTTGGAACAACCCCTAAAACAATAAATATAGTTTGTTATAGATCTCAAAAACCCTACAGCCTAAGAACGTGAAATTGGTACACATATTCAGGGCTATAGAATGTATTCTGTATCCCTGACACATATTGCTCATAGGCCCTAGAGGCGCACTAAGAATGGATTTTAAAATATTTGGCGAATAAGGGTTGAAACAACCCCTAAAACAATAAATATAGTTTGTTATAGATCTCAAAACGCCTACTGCCTAGGAACGAGAAATTTTATTACACATATTGCTTATAGGCGCCACAGGCGCACTAAGAAAGGATTTTACAATATTTGGCCTTAAAGGGTTGAAACAACCCATAAAACAATAAATATTGTTTGTTTTACTTTCCTTAAAGCTAGATAGCTGAAATTAGGTACATTTATTTCTTGAAAACACATATAAAAAGTAAATCAGTTTTGCATATTTTTACGTGCTGCTAAGGGGTGAAAATATTATAACAACTCCTAATAACAATAAATATAATTGGTATTCTTTCCTTAAAGCTATAGAGCTAAAATTTTGGACTTAATAATTTTAAGAAAATTTTTAAAGACTTAAAGAGCTGATCAAATCCATCCTGATCTATGCATTCTCATATTAAAAAGACTATCTGGGTGATCTGCAACATCCAGCTAAGACTGTGATTTACCAGTAGCGGTTGAAAAAGAAGACGCTCTACACTCTGAATTCTTTATTTTTAATTGTTTTAATTCATTCAGCCCACATATCGTGACGAAGACGATTGACGGGCTGCCAGTTAACAATAAATACCAAACTAATAATTGAATATACGGGTAATAATTTTCACTTTCGTGAAATAAAAGATGAAAGAAAATGAGAGAGAAATATTACAATTAATTATGTAACGTAGTGATTAAAAAAAAATCCCCCGTAGCGTAGCACTGGTATTCAGCTAGTAGTATTTATATTTTTTAAATAATTTTATAAGCGCTAAAACACATATAAAAGTAAAAACACATTAATAATGTAAGAAGTATATGCACCAGTTCAAACACTTAAAACAATAAAATTAATTGAAAATGTAGATATGCATTTGCTATGAAGTTACAACAATTCCTTTTTTTATGTTATACTCGAAAACAATTTTTATCAAGGGTTTTTTCTTTTCCAAGTTATCAGCATTTTCAGTTTGTTTGTATTAGCCTGCATTGCACAGGATGATTAATCTTTCTTGCCCTGTAAATCACAATATAACTTGTAAATAAATTAAATAAATGGAAGTCAATAAAAGAAGTAATAACTGGGTTTGGAGTTTACCTCTTTTTAATTACCATACAAAATATTTCTTCATTCGACATTTTAGAAAGACAATTTGCAATAAAAGTTCTACCATATATACAGGGTGTATCAGGAAGAAACGGAAAGAATTGCAGGACGTGTTCTACTGGTGAAAATAATGAAAAAAGTTCCTATAAACATAGGTCCGAAAACGCTTCGTTTTCCAGATATCCGCCATTTTGTTTTTTGTACAAAATAATTCATATCTAGAGAACGGTTTGACTGATTGAGTTCAAACTTGGCATGAAGTTTAACCTAACAGTGATATACCTCAAGAAAAATAAACGATTAAATCCAATCATGCGTTTCAAAATGGCGGCGGTTTGAAAATTTAAAACCTAAATTACTCCAAAACTGTACATTTAACGAAAAATGTCAAGACACCTTTTTTGTAGCCCTTTTGATTTTCTATCGGATGGTCTAACTGTCAAAACAATCGGATGAAGAATAATAGCTAAGTTAAAAGGTAATGACAACAAATGTCCATACAATATTGTAATATTTACTGTGTTGGTATAGGATGCCGGGTTGAACAAACCAATTAGTACACATAACTTAACTGTTATCCTTCATCTGATTGTTTTGACAGTTACACTATCCGATAGGAAATCAAAAGGGCTACAAAAAAGATGTCTTGACAATTTTAGTTAAAATGTACGGTTTTGGAGTAACTTAGGCTTGAAATTTTCAAACAGCCGCCATTTTGAAACTCATGATTGGGTTTAATCGTTTATTTTTCTTGAGGTATATCTTAGGTTAAACTTCATGCCAAGTTTGAACTCAATCAGTCAAACCGTTCTCTAGATATGAATTATTTTGTACAAAAAACAAAATGACGGTTATCTGGAAAACGAAGCGTTTGCGGACCTATGTTTATATGAACTTTTTTCATTATTTTCACCAGTAGAACACGTCCTGCAATTCTTTCCGTTTCTTCCTGATACACCCTGTATAATGGGCTTCATCATTGATATTGACAGTAAATTTTACTTATCTATTAGCGAAAGTCATTTGTTCTAGCGAGCAATAAGACATGAGATGATGTAGCCGAGTCCCTTGTGTGTCGTGTGTACAACAGTCAATATTTGGATGGCAAGTAATTGTAAAAGTGCTGCAAGTCCCCGATCACTACACTGGGAGCGCTCTAGTGCATGTAGCGACGTTTGTGGTTCCTACATTGTAAGTGATGTGGCTAGAACTTTGATTGTATTTATAGAACTAAAAAACGTAACCAAACATTTTACAGGTAGTATAAAACATTTTATCGAGTTAATATTTTTTTTATTAAAAATTTGTGTTTAAAAGAAAATATATACACAAAGAGTAAGTAAAGTATTAAATAGAAAAAATATGTTAGCTTGGAACTTGGTTTGTGTATTTTAACTAAATTTTAATGTTGGAGGTAGCCTCCAAAACTAACATATTGAACTATAATTTCATTAACAAATCGCAGACAGTTCATTAACAGGTTCACTGCTAACATGTGAGCTTGACACTGAACACTATGAGAAGCGGCCGACGAACAGTGCATTGCACGCCGACCCCCGAATTGGGAGTATTTTCAATACACAATGCATTGCGTGCTTCGCACGCCAACAACCGTACTAAGCAAATTATCAATAGTCAGAGAAAAAATTATTTTTTAAAACGTAACACTCAAATTAAAGAAAAACACATGTAATTTCAAACAACACAAAAATCAAGTCGGTACCTTATATGTTTTTTTAAAAAAGGTACATAAAGTTGTCAAAATTAGCATGGAATGGATAGGCCAGTACGACACCCCTTAACAGGTTCACTGCTAACATGTGAGCTTGACACTAAACACTATGAGAAGCGGCTGACGCACAGTGCATTGCACGCCAACCCGCATATTGCGAGTATTTTCAATACACAGAGCATTGCGTCCACTTTAAAATATTAGTGATTATTACGTAGAAAGGTTCAAAAATAAAAAATAAAGTATTTCTACTTATTTAGACTATAAATATAAAATAAATAAAAGGTCATCTCCTAACATAGGAAATACGAAATTTGCGTAGCAGTGAACGTGTTAACTAATAATTTAGCATATAGTTTTTGTATATTTATTCTTTTGCTATTATCTATCATATGACTAATAGCAACAAGTCAAATGAGAAAAATTGAAAAATCACAAATAGTTAGTAAAAACCATTCTATAAGTTTGTGTATTTTAGGCTATAACTATGATACAATTCATTTTTTAGTTAAATACTTTCGGTAATTTTGAAATTGATATTAAAATAATATATAATAATAATAATAACAATAAGTTTAGTTATACCCTAAAAGGTAAGATATCAAACAATAGTAAACGTCTAAATCAAATTGTTAAGTTTACGATGTAACAGGAGAATTATAAGAGTTAAAAGGAATTCTGTACAGAGCATGAAGTTAGCTTTTAATGGAAATGCCACTGAGAAATAGCCCATTATTTCTGTTTAGAGCTGTTAGAACAGTTGACTACTGTGCAAACGCTG
>JAGFPH010000310.1:439801-533193 GCA_018207615.1 Philaenus spumarius
TTTCAGCCACTTTAGAAATAAGAGTTTAATATTTTATTATTCAAGGTGATGCAAAAGTTCCGCAACACCTTCGTAATTTTAATTTAAACGTGTTTCACGTATTAACTCCAAACTTTCAGGAAGTTATATTGGGCAAATTCTGCACCTTTTAGGGGTATGAATTAATTTTATCTTTATTCGGTTAAGGGGGGTTGCAAGTCAAATATTTTAAATAGTAGCCCTCATTTTAAAGCCATCGTTGAGACGAGAAAATTTGTGGAAAGTAAACCCCTCTCCGATACCCCAATCCAAAATTTCAGATTTCAGATTTTTCAATTTTTCTATGTATACTTATTTTTCTATATACAGATTAATTATGTTTTAGAAAAAAATAACTCCCAAGAATTTTTTGTAATACTCTTATTAGGTTAAGGGTGGGGTTGGGGATTGCGAGTAAAACCTTTTAAATAGTAACCATTATGAGTGATACCTCATTTTAAAGCTCTCGGATCAAAGAGAATAATAAAATTGTGCAATGTTTCTATATCTGAAAATGAATACACATCTAATTGTATGTAGAATAAAATACGTACAAAAATGATAAAATCTGAATTTCTTGGCTCCTTCATTTTGAATTGGGGTACGGAGAGGAGTTTACACCAATTTTCTCCAATTTACGAGGGCTTTAAAATGAGGTATCATACAATAAAAGTTAGGCAGGCTACTAGTTAAAAAAAATTACATGCAATCCCCCTCCTTAACCGAATAATAATATAAGAAAAAACGTGGGAGTTAATTTTTTCTAATTCATAAGTAATGTAGATAAAAAATGTACAATATTTCTGTACCTTAAAATGAATACACAACTAATTGTATGTAGAATACAATACGTAGAAAAATGGAAAATCTGAACTTCTTGGCTCCGCCATTTTGGATTGGGGAACCGGAGAAGAGTTCTTTTTAGACAAATTTTAAAAACGAGTGCTTTTAATGAGCTATCGCACAATAAGGATTACTATTTAAAAATGTTGACTTGCAACACTCTTCTTTTAACCGAATCAGGGTAAAATTCATTCACACCCCTAAAATATGCAGAATTTGCCCAATATAACTTCCTGAAAGTTTGGAGTCAATACGTGTAACAGGTTTAAAATTGCGAAGGGGTAGCGGAACTTTTGCATTACTAATAAGAGCTACGTTTAATATTTTTAAGAAATACATATGAAATCTCACTTTTGGTTAACGATTTTAAGTATTTCACTTTTGCTTCATAATAATAAATGGAAATCCGATGTTATATCCTATTGTCCGTTTACAGTTTAGTTGATAGCATGGGCAGACATTGAAACGGAGATCTTACGCTAGAAGCCATCATGAAAACATCAACCTCATACAACTCATTTAAACTAGTTTTTAGGAAAATGTATCCCTTGATATTGTGCTTTTTTATATTTATATTTTCAAGAATAATTTGTATTATGTGGAACATTAATTCAAAGTGAAAAAATAATAGTTTTGTTTACATTTACTGAATTTTAATGGAAGAGCTGTTTTTTTTTTTTTTAGGAAAGTAAGTGATTGAATATTGTACAGCAATAACTGAATTCTAATATGAAAACTTTAGGAAAAATCTTTAAATTCAAAATTTGTTATCAAAATGAATTAAGGATTCAGAAAAATAAGCACTAACTTTAGTTTACAAAAAACATCTTAGCATTATTGGTGGTGTACTATCTATCATGACCCAAATTCTTATGTATAGCACTGTAGTAATTATTTGGAGAGTATATTATTTTATTTGGGAGAATATATTTGTTTTCAGAAAACAATTTTAACAATACACGTTAGAATAAAACTGAATGTAATGTTAGTTTTTTGTAGTTTAAACTTCATATGAGGTACTTTACTGAAATGACGAAATATGGATCTTGAATTAAACACTGAGACAAGGATATTCATAATTAATTCAATGTGGTAGTGAATAGGAGCCGATGTAGTTAGGTCAGGTAATAGCGCGGCAAGCCTCCATAAGGTCCATGCTATAAACTAAACTATAAACGGACTATACTAACGGAGGTTTTGCACTCTAATCCAAGCTTTGAATTACGCTTTTTGTCGGCACCTTCAGCAAATTTTATTCCCACTGTTAATATTGTCCACATACTTCTTCTACTAGGTTAGCAATAATAATTTTAGTTGAAGCATCTGAAAGTTTTGATACAAATTTATATTTGGGTTGTAACAGAATAAAAGATTTTTGTTTAACTAAACGTAATAACAGATACGACACTCCTCAATGGGTCAATGCTTCTAAGTTTGCGTCTTGTTGGTCAAAACCGTTCTCCTCCGATGCTTCTACTGTATTATTTGTACAGGGTGGGAACTATTGGTAAAACAATCTACGTCATCGTGGAATCTAAAATATTCAAAGGGTTAACTTTGAAATGCAGTTCTCTTCTCCAACCCTCTATTTTAATATAATCCAATTAAATTAAATCTTACCTCTTGTTGGTCATCCTTGTCTCCACTACCACACACTTTGTATTAATCATTAAATTTGGTAAATATTCCTTTCAAAGCGTAGGCGAAATGAAACGAACAGCATCAGGTAATTCAGCTAGTTTAGTGTTTATCCAAACATTTACAATATAAATTACCAACTAATTAAACCTCCCTTAATTGGGAAGTGAAGCGGCAATTAACAAAACTGCCTTAAATTTACCGTGGCACGATGCCGAAAGTGTAAGAATTCATTGCATAAAGCAAAACACCCTTCTACAATAGACTAAGGCGGGTCGTTTCGTATGAAGTATAGTCTGTATAAATAATAGCATTGCATAGTTGGCTAAAGTATTCGAACCCTTGTCACTGAAGTTTAATCATTTATATTGAGAGGGGAAAGCTTACGGCTTATGCTATTAGTTAAGTAATATCCGCTTTGGAATATCTGTAACTTAACCTATGAATTTATTGAAGTAAAACGGTATAAATTATTCATTGTTTGTGGACGTTTAATACGTGTATTTATTATTTAGATGTTGCAATATTTTCACAAAGATTTCCGATGTTCACGAAACTGTTTTCACGAATATATTTTAAATAAAAGATTTACGTTTATTTTCCACGAAATTATTCAACTGTTCACAATATTCAACTGATAATTTGGTTATTCACAAACATTTTATAAATCTGTTTTACATTTCTAGAGTACCTAAGCCGATTATGAAGATAATTTTTCGAAAAATCTGATATCGATGCACTCAGATACATCCATATGTATTACAATTAGAGCTTTATAATGCTGATACACGCTTACCAAATTTGACCCATTAACTTTATTAATTTCATTTTAAGATAAATAATCATTCTTTTGAGTACAACTACGTTCACACATTTGAACCACATTTTGAAAATAGTGTTTAGGCCTATATAACAGCATAAATAACAAAAACACATACAGAAAAAACATTAATAATTAAAAATAAAAACTTAATAAATAAAAAGCTCGACAAAATAAAAAATGACTAATTACATCTCAGTAGAAGAAAAAGGATTTAGGTCTACATAAGAAAAATAAGTAAAAAAAGCATATACGGAAATAATACTAATCATTTAAAATAAAAACTTAACTATACAAAATATAAAAAATAAAAATCACATCTCAGTAAAAGCAAAATTGATACTTCAAAGAATGACAATAATATAACCACCAAGGGCTATCGCACGTTTTGAGATTGCATAAGAAAGAAAAAAATAGGACAACATATCAGAATTTTAGTAATTGCCCACTATTAATTTTACCCACAAAGACAATCAGGTACAAGACTAGACCTATAGAAAATTGTGGAATGTCGTTTAATTTTGATTTCGAGAACAAAATAAATTTTCTTTATTTATTAAAAATTAACTATTTTTATTCTGATACTATTAAGTATTGTTTGAGTTTTAATCTATAATTATTATTGCGATATTTAAAGAATTGACAATTTAAACCTCCAAATATGTGTAGCAATTGTACCATGAACAGTGAACCCATAGATATATGGCAAGTCCTTGTCTTTGCAAGAACTGTACTATAGTAAACTCCACATTTTGACACTAAATTATTTTATGGATTATAAAATGTATAATAACTTTAAATATATAAAAACAGATGAACAGATTTATATAGTTGTACGTTTGAAGGAATTTAAACCTCTAAATCTAAAACCAATTATTACATTCTATAAGATGTTAAGCGAATGTCTTAATTATTATCTGCATAAATATAGCCTTATTTTATTATTTGTGTGTTTTCAAATCACCTAATTAACACCTTTATTCAAACACTCATCTACCATATTGTCACCGCCATCTATCATTTACATTCATCATCAAATACACTTATTGTAATCAGAGTTTTACAACTGTATCCAAAATTTTAAGTAAATCGGTTAAGTAGGTTAAAACCACTTACAACATTAATTATTTCACTGTTTGACTTTTCAAGCCAATAGAAGCTTAAAGTTATTAGTAAAAATAACTAATGGTGTCTGTAACCAACTAAAATATAGAGAAGGACTCCATTGTTTCAAATAATATTGTTCAAATTAAAATCGTGCCAATATAGGTAAGTGCTGACTAAATAATAACGGTGTTATACTTCAACTTCACATTGACATTAGTTTTGACGTTAAAAAGTATCCATGTATAAAAATAAAAATTTGCAAAATCTTAAACCATCTGTAAAGTTTTATTTTTAAGAGTTACACTCATATAATTGGACGGAAATTATATAAGAATCCGGGTGGCTGTGGACCCTAACAACTAGAAATGTAACATAGGATTATGGATCCTTGGACACGTCCAGGTCACATAACATACAATGTCGAGGTCGATGATTTAGAGGCCAATAGATTGATAAAAAATAATCTAATACGTATAATATTTTCAATTCTTTTGAAACTTATCTGTATGTTTTTAACGAAAAAATACATTTTTTTTAGAACGCTATGTAAAATTTTACTATCTAATAGTACAAAAATAATTTTAATACTTCTTTTAGCTTGGTGATTTACCAAGTTACTGAAGCAGAAAAATATTATAAATGGTTTTTATAAACACTGCCTAAAATAATAACACTAATAATATATGATCTTACATTCTCTAATGTGTGTGTAAAGTATATTATACACAAAACAACTATTTAAAGATTTTGAAAGTAACGACCGTTATACTTTACTACATAAGTGTGTAAATATATATCTGAAAACATTATTATAATTAAATGTAAACATTTAGGCCTAAGCAATAAAAAAAAAAAAAAATGTGCGGTCGTGGTACCGATGTCAGGAACGAAGTTAATCATTCTTTAAATCCTAATGTAATTTAATATGGATATTTTGATTATAGATATTTATAAATTTTCGTAACTTAATGAAAAGGTGACTTTCTATTTCTCTCTCTTCCTCTCTCTGTAATTCTTATATGTTTTATTTGTATTGTTTCCGTACGTTTAATGTTATTATAATAAAGGTTTAGAATTAATTACAACATAAAAGCTAAGATGGTAAACACAGTTAAATGTCCATTCATTGTAAATACATTCAATAAACATCTAAAATTATTGTGTGTAAGTTTAATTTGTTTTATCTGCCAACAGCAACATACACACAATAAATGTAGGTTAGGCCTAGACTTATGAACCAACATTTTTATTTTTATTGAATGTATTTACAATGAATGGACATTTATCTGTGTTTACCATCTTAGCTTTGAAGTTATAATATTAATTATACACCTTTATTATAATAGCATTAAACGTATGGAAACAGTAATACTTGTATCAAAATATAAAATTATATTAACTTACTTTTCTAATTTTGAAACATTCCATTTCTTGAATCTACAATAATTGCAATAGTCAGATAATTTAACTCACTTTTAATAATTGTTAATACCAGCGCTTGACGATAATATCCGAACTACGCCAGACGGAACCGAACGTCTCCTAACTTAAATTGATGAACCAACACATATGTTTCTTGAATGTATTTACATTCATTACCATAACAACCAATTTGATATGGTTTTCGTTACGCGTTGCATTTTCGAAATGTTAACTACTACCGCAAGCCGCGTAAAGGAACTTCGTTCCAATAATAATAAATTATACAAAATAAATGACTGTCAATCATGCAATAAAATAAATCATGTAAACTCACGAAGGGTTTTGTACCGCGATGCAAAATTTTTACCAAAGTGATACTAAATAAAAACATAAACTAATCAACACATCATATACTCAATACGCCGAACTAACAATCTAATAACGACCATGACTGGAATATATTATACATTGGTGTTGGGGAACCAGTTATAGTAGGCGATGACTTCGATTACAGTATTACCAACAATGTGAAACATATTTCTCAACGTTTTACAAAACACCACACATATCGTCACGACATTATCGTTAGTAATTTCAGAGGTAGGAGTGGAAAGGGAGTTTTAATACGGGTATGTTTTACAGCTGGCTGTCAAGAGACAATTTCCTAGCAAGTCAGATAGAAAATCTAGGCGGTTGACTACTATAATCTACTGAAAAAATATAGGCGATTGTCTAATATACTGAAAACACATAGGCAATTAATTGTCTACTACACTGAACAAAATATTGGTAATTTTCTAATATACTGAAAAAATATGTCAATTGTCTACTATACTGAAAAAATATAGGCGATTGTCTAATATACTGAAACAATATACATCTATCATATGCTTTAAAAATAAGGTTATGCTTGGTGCAGATGCTAGTCATCGGACTGTCTGCTGAGAAGGCTCTCATAAGCAAGTCAGACCAATGCAACGGTAGTTGTCTTATAGCAGAAATGCAGGGAGACAAAATATATCAATGGTTCAATGTTTTTCTGCGTGGTTCTGATAAACTCAAAAACTACTAAATACTGTGAGGTACTAAAATAATTTTTAGCAAAATTTTCTGGAACTTCACCACTTTATTTAAAGAATAATTTTGATTTAGTACCCCACGATTGTATGTATGATAAAACAGTATCATTGCATATTTATGTTTTTGTGAACCAAATATTGCCATCAACAATTTTTACAATCATATTTTTCGAGTTTCGTTTATCAGAATATATGAGGGTAATTGTCAACATTAATTGTATTACTTTTACCCTTTCCTAATATAATCGGCAATTAGACAGAGATAATAAACTAACGAGTGATTTTATAAGGGCTTTAGGAATTCTAAAAATTAATATTTTTATAATACGTTATATCATTTTATACTTGGTTAGGGTTATACGCCTGAATTCAGTTATTCTACGTAGAAACTAGATACAACGTTAAAAATACATTTGTATATATTCAAACTAATATGTAATATTTTTTAATTTCTAACAAGCAAAACGATTCACAGAATGATCTCTTTGTATTGTTGACAAAATAAAGCTTTGAGTAATCCGGTTTTGCACAAAATGCGGGTATATATCTCTGTTCTGGTTTCCATACAGTCATTACGAACTTCAAACATTTAATGGTTAGCATACTGCACTAATTTGTTCATGTTTTTTGCAGACCCTGTGCTACTATGCGGGCACTAAACCACAATGTGGTCGCTGCCTACCTGTGTGCCGTTCTCTTCTTTACTTCGTCTGTGGCTGCTTTTGATATACGTGAGTTTTGTTTAATTACAATGTGCATGCACAACGTTTCACAAAATGTTAAAGTAGGCTTAGATATAAATTTTGTAGCTAAATTAGTTGTTAGAAAAATATGAACTAAATTAATAATGTGTGCAAAAGTTAAACAAGGGCTTTATTAGTTTTATATATTTCGAGTATCTTATACGAAATGGGAAAAAGGAAAACTTTACAAACGGTTTAAAATTTCAAAATACTGTTTTTAAACCAAAGTTCAAACGAATAGTAAAATCACGCAGTTTCTCTCTCAATGCTATTTTTAAAAGTCTTACAAACGACATATTGACACGATAAAATTTGTTATTACTTGCGAGTACTAAACAAACTAATGAAATTTCCATTTTTTAATTGCACAAGATGGTTGCATTTTTTAGACAAATTTGAGCAACTCCTTAAGAAAAAGAAACATTAATGTCCCTGCAAATAATTAATTGTGATCTGGTAACATTATTTGTCAATGTAGGCCAGTTTTTACGACATTTTGAAAATAGTTACTTGATTATAAGTTTGGATTTCTTCTCTTTTGTAAAAACTGACAGTTGAATAAAACCTGCATGATAATAAATAAGTAACTTTATAATAAACTAGAGGAGTCTTTTGAAGCCAAGCATGATTCGCACGCCAAACACAATGCTTGCTCCTGCTCTTACAATTATAAACGAAACAATTTAAGGTGTCCTATATTTTATAGTTTATCTTGTGGCCTTGTAGTTTTCACGGGATCTTACTAGTTTATAAATAGTTTATATTATGGTATAAATATTGAATTCAATAAATGGATCCATGAATGAATTATGTACCAGAATTTATAATTCTATGTATTCTGTATACTAAAACAATTTCAAGCTAGAAATAACTTACATCAATAGTTTTCAAAATTTGCGTCATTAGGGGTGGTTTGAAAGGGTTAAAACTTTCTAATACATCGTAAAAAATGTTCCAGTATATAAAACAATCTTTATTTGTCACATTTCAATCTATTAAACAATTGAACTTATAAGTTTTCTAATTCTTTGCAACAAGGGTTGTTTTCACCCGTAAAAAACAATTTGCACACATCAGGATGAGGTCACTTTTGAAGTAGTTGGTAAGACTAGTTAATTACAAAATATTATGAAAATGTTCCGAAAGAATTTGGAAGTTATACATTATTTTAATCGTCATACACTGAACTACCTATTTCGAATTAAGTATCAGTCAAAATTCAAATAATTTAGGAGGTAAATTGCAAGTCCTGAGCAAACAAAATACAATAACCATGCAACCAATTCCTTGATTCAATGGACACTCTTGAAATAACGATTTTGTTTGATCTACAACAGCGTAAAAATGCACTTTGGTTCAAAGCGGATTGTAAAATCCCCTCTCTCTCGATTTGAAAAACCCATACCAATCAATTAAACAGAGAGAAATGAGTTTTTGTGTTGATGGTGATTTCGCAACCTACTCAACAGTTTTGTGTTATACTGTTATTAAGTATAACAGTGTATATTTCAAGATTTATGAAAAAAGGGGTGATAAATGATGTTCTAAGCCAATCTATGAAATCGTATTGAATTGCTAAACAGTCAAAGAATCTTCAAAATAACAAATGGACGAATTGTTGTTAATAATAATTCTGAGGTGTCTTCATTTAGTAAATAACAAGATTTACTACCACTTGATTTACATGAAATATGATTTGTATTCACACTAAGAAAGTTTAAAATGTTTATGGGCAAATGCTGTCTGTTACATAAATTTACCCAAATACCTTAACAAAAATATTACTCTTTTATTACTTCAGAGATAGATATTTTTGTAGATACAAATTATCTTGGAATTGATCTAGTTAAAAAGTAGTTAAAAATATAGTTTCTTGTAGTTTGTAGTAACAAATTTTCAATTTAATAATATAATATTTTATTCTAAATATGTATCAAAACACTGATAAAATATGTTAATATTGTAGACATTTTAATTGTTAGTGTGAATACCTAGAGTCCATTATTGACAAGAAAACTGTTTATTTTTACTTTAAAGAATTTGGTAACTTAAAAATATGACAATTTAAAGTTTGTTTAAACTTACGGTAATTGCACTGATTTAAATAAAAACCCCGAACCACAAAACAAGGAACAAAAAACAATAACTAAACAACTAAATTGTAAGTTATGTTTTCATGGTCATCATCCTCAGAGGGGTTTAACACTACTTTATCAAAATGTACATAAGGGTAGCGTATTAAACATAACTTACAATTTTTAGTTGTTTAGTTATTGTTTTTTGTTCCTTGTTTTGTGTTCGGGGTTTTTATTCAAATCAGTGTGATTTTGTCGCCACAGTGGTATTTTATTTGTTTAATTTACGGTAATTATTTAAACTTGAATTGATAAATTTTCTGACATTCTTATTTCGTTGATAAGTTTACATTTTTCCAGTATGAGATTATTTTTTTTATGTAAAAATAAATTTATTAAACATCTCCTATATATAAAACACTTTCCAAATGAATTTGTTGCAAATATTTTAATCATAATTTAATTTGATCGTTTATTTCAGAAAACTTCTAACTGTCAATCTGACGAAAGTAAAGTCTTCGCAGAGTATTATTCTACAAAGGAAAACACGTAGTTTAAAGCAAAACCCCCTCATCTTCGGCCCCTTATGGTTGTTACAATAAGCCTTGACATATTTGTTTCCTAAGCCTCCCGTAGCATCAGTTTTTTTTATTTATCTATGTATATATACATACAAAGTATGCAAAATATCCCAAGATTTATTTAGTGTTAACTTCAATTTTGTATCCTAATTAAAAGTATTTTGTGTTAGTACGTTATTATGCGTATAAAACAAGCAGCTATTAAATTGGAGTAAAACTAATAAGTAATCAAATGTCCGTTTACTAACCGAAAAGCTTCATAATTTTAGTTATTAGTTTTATTTCCATTTCGCAATACAGACAATCTTAAGAAAGACCAATAACACTTTACTGACTATGTACAGAACTACTAACAAAGATTAGCTACCCACGTAGGCCTACTTAGCTACAACCTTATCAATGTCCTATGTCTTGAATTTAAAGCCTATCAAGTGTTTCGCAATGCCATCCCCTTCAACAATGAATCATCTGTTTCAGTTAGTGCTTGCACTCAGTGCATTTATTTGAGGTTATGTTCTTTGAGTGTATTTTGTAATTAGTAATTCCAATTGTATTATTGCACGAAGTTCTGTGTTTTATCGCAATCGGTTTAACGCTCGCTCGTAGTGTTTTATTTGGTTTGGTCAAACGATTATTTTAAAGAACTACCGTCAAATTACACGTAAGTTGCCTTTATTGTTTTTGTTTAACTAGCTTAACTAAAACTAATTTGGACTACGATTATGTCATATTCAATTACACTGTAGGCCCTACGTTACGTATTTATAAAAGCTACTTCAGACATAACCTTTAAAATGTAAACATAATGCACATATAAATAATCGTGACGTATTCGAATTTTCAAAATTAACCTAAGGTAGATTTACGAGTGTATACGTTTAACCACTGTAGCCTGCGACCGAATATTTGTATTTCAATTACGGATTCCTTCCAATAGCCGTTTTAATCATACAGTGTTCTGTGATTTTAAAATTAGTTGATAGGCGTATGTTTACTTACTACAAGCCTTCCTGCTAATATCACATTAGTATTTTTATTAGCCAATTTCCATAGGAAAAATGAGCTATTGCAGTGGCCCTTATGGTGAGACCCAAGTTCGGGAGTAGCAAATGAGCACCGATCATGGTCCCCAGAACACGTTTTGGGGTGTCATTAAAATTCATATATATGTATATATGTGTTCGCACTCTAGCGGCCGCATTTTAAGTCCGATTTGGTCCAAATTTGGTACACATGTTGGTTGTCTATGTCGCTCGGACGAGTTCGTTAACAAAAAAAATTCAACAACCGGAAGTACGTTTTTTGACCGGAAGTAACTATTTTTTGAGATTTTTACTACGAGAATGAATTTTTTTAGAGTTGTTTCTAAAAAAATAAAATGTAGTATGTTATTCTGCACATTTTGTTTTTTTACGCGACCTTATAGCTCGCTTGGTTCTCCCAAAATCGATCAAAACGTAAAATACCATAAAAGTACCCGGTTCGAAGCCAAGTGGTGCAAACTCGCGAAGCCACTAGGCGCAAACAAATTCTACTAATATATTGCATACACACAGACAGCTGTTCAACGCCTTCGTGAGTAGACCTATTGCCCAAATTGTTGGTTGAAACCCTAAAACATAGGCCTATAATATTAATTTTGGAAATTTGCTCAACTCACGTCAGCGGTCCAGCTGCGTGGTCGAATTATTTATCATTTAGAGTCTACTCTAGGTAGATATTTAGGTTTTGCTGTTTGACATTGTGCAGCATGCTGATGGAAATGTTGCGTCATCTATTACACTCATCAGCTTGCAGCGCTACAAGTTGACGAGTTTACTTCAAGCAGGTTGTAGGTGAGGAGCACTGAAGGGATCAGACGCATGCGCAGAACGTAAAGCTGATGTGCGCTTGTGAAAATATCAAAATGATCCGATGTTTCGCATCATCATGCGAAACGTTTTTTCCGACGGCGCTTGATGCGATCATTGGTTTAAATGGGACACCTGCACACCGCATCGAACGCGACATCGGACGCTTCAAGGCGTTTTTCTCTGTCTGGCGAAGGTCGCCTCAATTTCGTCTTCCATCAAAACACTTGCACTTGTATTGATTGTACCGAGCAAATCCTTATGTTGTGTTTTTATTTACAATGGATGAATGTAGTGAATAATACTCAATTGATTTATTACTTTTTTTTTATACTTTATTTATTTATTGGATGTACCCAATTTTCTATTTTTGCCACGGTTTAATAAATGTAAGAAATTGCACATAAAATCAATACCGTTTTAAGCTGTTTCGTAAAACACTTCAGTGTACTGGCTTAAACAATCCGCAAAAACTTTCGGACAGTACACAGGTGACTGAGAGCACTCTCCTTTGGCCATGAGGTGTCGTGTCAAGAAGTTTGCGCCGCACACCTGATCGATCAAAACAAAACGTTTTCTCTTAAAGTGGCATGTACAAAAAAAATCGAAATTTTGAAGAAATGTTATTATACTTTTTTGTTCCCAAACTATTTGGAAACAAGTATCAAGCATTGGTTTTGCATTATCAATGTCAAAAATGTTTTTGTAGATTAAAATTCATAAGCGTGCAGAGCTGATTTTTCTCTTCCAGGCGCCTATTGGAGCAAAACGCTTCATATTCATAATGTATCGTATAACCATTCATTACTAAGGTGCTTTATTGCTGTATTTAGTTAGGTTGGTGTCAATGTTTTAGAACCATTTTCCAGGTTTATTAAAAAAAATTTTTTTAATATGTAATCAAACAATTGGCAATCAGTTGTCACTGATCAGCTGTTAGTTGTATTCATAACCTTACTTTGTGACTGATTCCACTGTTTTGTGGTTCAGTTTAGTGATTTAGTTTAGTAATTTTGATTTAGTCATGAAGCAATCAACTAAAAAACAGTATTCAAGAAACAAAGTTAGTAAGAAAAACAAAGCTGCATTGGCAGTAGCGAAACGTTGGCAAAATGTAAACATTGTTGTGAGTCCACACAACCCAAACTTAACCCTACTATTCAATCAAATAAAAATCAAAATGAAAAAGTTAAAATAGGAAGAAAATAAATTTAAAAAAGAAGGTGTTACCTATGGGGCAGACCTCTTTTAACTGTTAAAAGATGTGAACAAATTTAAAACACCAAAGACAAAACCAGTGACGTAAATAGTCTTACTTTTCATTATAAATAAACATCTGAAGGTTTTTTTGCGATTTCCCTTGTTAGTTTTCCCGCGATTTCCATCACGTTTTACAGCATAACTTTTTTATTTTTTGAGCTAGAGAGCTCAAAGTTTGTACATATGATATTCAATATATTGCGCTCAAACTGTAGCATGGGAGTTAAAATATTTTTAACCATACTCCTAATATATTTTTTTGCATTCGTAAAAAAATTATAATTTTGTAAAAAAATTAAAATAAAATGTCCCTTATATATGTTTAATAGCACATCAAAAGCCATGCTACAGTTTGTAAAGCTATTTATTAGCTTTAAAACAATGTTTAAAAAATTGGAATAGGTGCAATACAAAAGGCGTTATGCTGTAAAACAAGAATGTCAGTTTTTACCCCCCCCCCCCCCTTCCCCCGAAGGGGGGGGTGGGGGGGGGGGGGGTAATACCACATTTTCTTTTTAGTCTTGGTCTAGGGTACACTTTAATTATTAAAAATATTGTTTAGGGACAACTCTAAAAAAAAATTTTTTTGGTACATTGTCCCCTTACCGCGTTTTTGCTTCAGACGCGTTTGATTCTGTGTGCGGCCGGCCTAATACCTCCTTTAGTCAATGACTACATCAATTGATATGTAGTCATTGCTTTAGTTGTTTTAGCAAACGCATTTGAGAGTGTGGAAGTCGTGTTATTTTTCAAAAAGTCATATTTTTATAATTTTGGTTTTATAAATTATTTTTTTTAAAAAGCTTTTCATCGATAGGTCTTGGTCTAATTCAATTTCCTATGTGTCCTTCATAAAACACTTATAAATCTGGAAATACTTATAAGATTGAAATGCAATTACTTTACATTCTTTGTAAGAATATGAGGTGTAGCCCTAATAAAAGCTAAAAAACTGAAAATTGATTTTCTTGTATATATAGATCTACACACTCCTCTTAACATATAAACGCCTTAAATAGTAAGAAAATAAATAAGAAAATTGGGTTAGTTAATGATTTTAAGGTATTGTAAAAATATAAGTGTTTATTCCAAAACCCCCAATTTGAAAATCTTTTATTTTGAAGAGGTGATTTTGTAAATATTTAAAAGTAGAAGAGAAAAATGGTTTAAACCTCATATAGTTTCAAGGGAAAAATATTGCGATAAAAATAGTTTTAGGCATAGGAAGGTTTTTTTAGTTTCCTGAAAGTTTGAAAATTGTCAGTTGAGGGGTTTCTGAAATAAACGTTTCAATTTAAAACAATGTACTACATGATTAATATTATATACATGTATTAATAAAGTGAATAGAGTAGTTTAAATTCATTTTGTTAAGATTAAAAAGTAAACTTATAATTAAAAGGAACATTTATTTTCTGAACGTTTTTTTATTTTATAAAGATGATGTTCATTTGGAATCTTTCCACGATTAAAACTAAAAATTCATAAAGTTAAAAAATATTCCGTTGCCAATGATGTTTACTAAGATAAAAAGAAAGTGGACAACCATAACTTTACTACATCAAATGAAAAACTATAACACATTTTAATTTTGGTCAAATTAAAAGTAAAATCAGTCCCATCAAGTCACACGTTTCACAAAAAATAAGTTTAAAATTTATAATATTTTTGATTGTAGTAAGGAAACGGCCAATTTCAAAATCGTACGTTTTTCTTTACCAAAATCGTACGTTTTGTATAATAGTGCCTCATAATTCTATTGTTTTTGATAAAAAGTCTGAATTCATAATTATTATAGTACAGTATTTATAAAAATGGAAGTAGTAGAAAAGAATGACTAAAATTATAACTTTACGATCAATTAATTTTAACTTCTTTTTACCTAACGTGGTAACTGAATATTTACATGTTGCCATAAGACGTAATTGTCTTCCTAAACAAACAACGTTTGATCATATTATATAATTAACGAAATCCCTTGCTTTGCAGATCTGCATCCGATAAAAGTAATGTAGCAGATTGGATCAGTGTTTGGTAAACAGTAATAATTTACTGAAACACTCTCTGAGGTCAGCATAATAAATCGAGTCTTTTTATCCATAACATTTGAACTGTAGCCAAGTTACTTTATCAGTTTATCTACACTATACATCTGCGCCACCATTGTGAATAATGTACAGCATGCGTTGTATACGAAACTTATTTATGTACAGTTTTAATTACAACTTGAAATTAGTTGAAGTATGTCATTGTAAGTTTAGGATTCCGTATCTTCAAAGGAAAAATGGAACCTTTATTCTATTCCTTTGCGATTTTAGTTCAGGATATCTAATCAAAGTTTTATGAAATTAACTTTTCCTATACATTTAAATTCACGAGGAAAAATAATATTATAAATGACCAACATATTAAACAAGTTCTACATATATTTTTTCTTGTTAAGTAAGTAGGTCTATTTATTAGCTTTAAAATATCAGCATTGCAAATAATTTTTTTAAATAATGTTTATTGTTTTAGATAAGTACCAAGAAATTATGTTTACTGTCCATAATTCTGTTATCCGTTGACCTACGGGAAAAAATGAAAAAGCCATTTGGTTTGTCATTAAAAAAGTTAACGTTTTCCTTTTTTGATTCTTTGTAAAGATAATGGTTTCCGACATATTCAGTATCAAGTACTTTAAATGGCCGCTGTTTTAAATTTGGTGGTTGGACTAAACGTTTTTGTAGTTAAGCCTACGCGCACACTGCACCGACCGGTACGACTGATGACATATTTTACATAGTGCTACCAATGAATACTTAAGTATTCATTGGTGCTACCATGTGACTGGCAAGAGAGGAAGCCATTTGTATAGGCCTACTCAGTCTCGTCGAGTGCGGTTGTGTTGCGCTGTTTCTTGTATTAAAACAAAGTTCGATGGAAGTTGATGCAGAGCTAGCTATAGTATGTGCGCTTCTTTTTTAGGAAGTGGAAAAAACATCGATTTTGGTCTCATAATATTAACACTAGAATTATTAAATTAAAAATAAATCAAATGAGGTCTTGAGTTATTAAAATAGTCCGTATGGCTCATATTATATAGCTCTGTATAATTTTGTACAAAAGAAATAAGTGTTCCTACATCCATTTTGCCACCAAAGTAATCAAAACTCAAATGGCTAATATACACTCACATGGTGTATAGTACGCGCACCTCCATAAAGAAACATGCATTTGACTTGCGAGTAGCTTAAAACACAATTAAATTCTATGCACAATTTCACGTAGCATATTATTCTATATTTTAGATACAAATTTACATTGAAAAAACAATTTGGCGGCTGTATGAAAATCTAGAGACTTTTGATATTTTAATAATGATATTAAGTCCCGGAAATAACCTATGACCAAGAAATAATACTTAAAAGTATTGGGTAGAGAGTTCAAAAACATTCAGTATTTAGGTCTAAAGATATCAACGTCACCTTCTGGTTTCATTATAATTTACCTATAAAATTAAAATATAAATTTCGTGGCTGCAATTAATTATTTATGTGAAATTAATATGTTAAACGCTTATCCTAATCAAAATATAGTAGATGTCATGTAGAGGGAGTCACGTTCAAAAGCTCAAATTAGGAAATCGTTCAGTGATTCAGTACGTGATCGTATTGACAAACACGATTTTGTGCGGGAATCGGGTCATATCCATTAGTATTATTTATTCGTTTTAATTACAGGTTTGTTCTATAATTTTATACTTTTAGTTTGACACACGTTTTTTTATTAAAAACCAATACGTTATTGTCTCATCCCCATACTTATTTGTTTGATAACAATGATGAGCAGAAACCTTCATAACCGTAACAGATCCGTGATTTAGTAGGCTAGAATTGAGCGGTACCTACTTATATATCTTCATTGTTGAACTAATTACAAGCAATTTGCCTGTATCGGAAAATTATTAACCATTATCCGGAAAATGTAAGCAGTCAGCAGTCATTCCTGTAACGGAACCGGGACAATGCTATTGGTATATTTGCGAAACTTGTATAATTACAACACATTAGGGTACGCATAGGACTCGTTATATTGGCTTTTATTGTATGTTACACGGCAACAGAATTACGTTTAAATGGATATGTGCTATTACACATTGTCATTTTGTAGAATCTAATTACTGTAATAATAGATGAGATCTGAAACAAATCTATTTACAGTTCTGCAATAAATATGTAGCCAGTATACTGAGAGGTATATTTATATTAGTAGTAATATCCGTAGTATGGTCAGACAGTTCAAAGGCCACTGATAAGAGCTGTGAAAACAGTACAAAGGTCACTGATAAGAATTGTGTAAACAGTCAAAAGGTCACTGGATAAGGAATAGGCAGACATTTTGGTACATTGTGTCAACAGCGTTAATGTAAGTAAACAAAGCTAACAGATTAATTTATGAACATAGTAAATAAAGATAATAATTAGTTAAGTAAATAAATAGTGGTGTTCTTACAGAGCAATTACTATCAGTCAAAATCTAGCAGGAGTTTAGCGCTTGACCTCACACCCACGGTAAACAAAGACGTTATCTTTCTTACAAAGGCGATTTAAAAAAATATTCGAAACGTAACTGACAAAGTTCAATTATAGTTAACGTAGACTATTGACGTCATACACTCGAGCGTTTTAAATCATTTGAAATGTAAAATTTCCACTCGGAACTATCTAAGTCCAAGGACACTATGACGCGTGACGTCACACATATTTGTATTATTGAAGGACTTTGTACAAAAAATTCATGAAAAGGAAAACGAAGGAGTAATTAGGGATTTAGATAAAGAAATGAAAGACAGTCATATTAAATCATTCTAATTTTAACGATCTTGAAAATGTGGTTAAATATTTCCAGATTTTACAACGTTATCTCTATTTCGCTGAGCAGCAGAGAAAGCCTATTACTTATTACAATATAAATGAAAATAATAGTTATAAAGAGAATAAACAAAAATAATATTCAGACTTTAACAATAAAGACATTTTAGAATCAATACCTACAACATTTCGAAAAAATACTGAACATTTTCTACATTTTATTTTACAAGACAAATCTATAAAATTAGACGTCGTTGTGATGGGGTTTGATAGTGTATGGTGACGGCGAACCTCCCCGCACTGAGTTGGCCTTATTAAGTTTACCATCTCGGCCGTAAACACGTGCCAACAACAAACAAGTTCTACGTACAGTACGATTTTTTTAACGGTGTCCTCGGCTCGGCTAGCGCTCGGTGGGCTAGCGGTGTAGATGGGAGGGATTGTAAAGGCAGTTCCACAAACTTCGAATAAACAAAAATGATTGAATAATTATTTGAATAAAATTATTGAAATAAAAACAACTTGAATGAGTCATAGACTACTTGTCTCTTGTTCGAGTATTCGAATAATAATACTGTGGTGTGGTTAAGGTAAATGCCAGACACCAAGTAGGCCTACTTCCCCCCAGGCTGGAAGTTTTATCCGGAATCTAACTCCAGACATCCGTACCGAGCAAACCGTAAGTCAAACGAAAAAATGTTTCAAATAAAATATTTAATTTGAACCTTTATCTAAAACTTTCTCGCGAACACTTTGTCTCTGACCAACAAACAAAAAACTTTCCAGCGGTGTGAAAATTTCATGTCATTATTAAAGTACATTGTTGTAATATTGATTTTTAAAATATGAAATAGGTTTTGTAATGGATTTTCTTTTACATCATACGAATCGTAAGGTTCTTATCTGCGTATCCGTGAAAGTTTCATAATTTTACATCGCTGCTAAGTGTATTAAATGACAGTGTTATTGAAGTTCGGTTTTCACTGTTTCACGCCGCTCGGCTCAGTTTTCGTGGAGAAAATTAGAGTAGACAAGAGCGATTTCTAACGTTATCATTCAGGTTAGTACAATTTGGCCGAGGGCACGGTTAAAAAAATCGTACTGTACCAAGTTGCAGGGCCGGCGAGAATAGTAGAATATACTATAGTTGCGGACAACCTAACTCTGAACCAAGAAAAGGTTAGGGTCTTCCGCCCACCCGACCCTAATTAGTGACGCTTGGCTGCACTCAATGAGAACAAGTACTAGGTACCTAATACCAAACAGTCAGTTAAATTATTGACCAAAATTATTAAAAACCATTATCATATTACGTTTTGTATTTAAATTTCGATGACTGCCCAACACTCACCAAAACGTTACAACACTTTTTAAACAGATTTATCCGTATTCTTTCGTGTTCTATTTTAAACTACCACATTTTTTACAATTCGGGCCTCATTAACGGATTCATGTGTTCGTGGATCGGTCCTCTATAAACATCATATCCGAACCATTGCTTTGCTTGTTCACAATACACACTAAACACAACCAACACAACCAACACACACACACTTTCACCCCAACACTTAGGTATAAGTGAGTCTTTCAGCTGGAACACACAACAATAGGTCTGTGGGTTTACTAAATAATAATACTAATGTATTATTTTTAACCTTAATCTTGTATTACTTATACATAATTATAACAACATATATATTTTTTTGTAATTGGTTTTATTTGTTAGTTTTAATTATTTATGGTAATAATCTCAACGTTACCAATTATTACCGAAGGTGTTGTCAGACTTATAACAATGTAAATGTTACGATTGGCACTTCATGGTATAGAACAGGTTGCGGTTAGATACTTATTGCACAGAACATAGGCCTAATGTGTGACGTAATACGAAACAGCAAAAATCGTTTATTGTTAACCAAATATGAATTATATTATAAAACAAAA
Organism: Philaenus spumarius; assembly: GCA_018207615.1. Taxonomy (NCBI): domain Eukaryota; kingdom Metazoa; phylum Arthropoda; class Insecta; order Hemiptera; family Aphrophoridae; genus Philaenus; species Philaenus spumarius. The sequence goes on from JAGFPH010000310.1 coordinate 460,035, forward strand.
ACCAACTTCAAACTACTTTATCTAGGACCAATTCGACATTGCGTCAGAAATCGAATGCCGTATATTCCGTTCCCGACTCGACGCCAAATTGATACTATATCATTACCGTAAAGCACTTTAAAAAAGTTACAGAAAATATACATTTTCTGATAGAAACCATTTCAAATTTATTTATCTCAGAAACTATTTAAGGAAGGCAAACAGCAATGATTGAAAAAATCCATGTGTGCTTATGTGTGTCTATACGGTAGAAAAAAAAAACTTCTATGGCGATATTCTGATTTACACGTCAAAATTATAGAAAATATTGAATAAAAACACAATTTATGAAATAAGGAGGCACAATGTTCATTTCAGAGGTATGTAATATCAAGTAAACTATTTTAACACAAGTTACAAAATGAGGAAGCACAATGTCCATTTCACAGATGTTACCAAGTAAACTATTTTTAATACAAGTTACAAAATGAGGAAGCACAATGTCCATTTCAGAGGTGTTTCATAGTAAACTATTTTAAAAACAACTTACTAAATGAGGAAGCACAATATCCATTTCACAGATGTTACCAAGTAAACTATTTTTAACACAATTTACGAAATGAGGAAGCACAATGCACATTTCAGAGGTATTACCAAGTAAACTATTTTAACACAACTTACGAAATGACGAAACACAATGTCAATTTCAGAGGTATTACCTAGTAAACTATGCTATATACACATGTGTACTATATATAGCAGAGCGTGACGTGTGACGGTAACATTCGATTCACCTCCCGCAATTTTTAGACGAGGTACGCCTATAGAAGTTTACACTTCAATATTTCGTTCAATATACCATGTTGAACAGGTTACTACGTTATTACCAGAAAATATTACCCTAAGTTAACAGAGAGAATGAATAATTCGATTTTCTTATGGAAAAGACCATGATACACGTAAAATTGCTTTATCTCGGGAATCTTTTAATGTACACTAATAATTAAAATATAAAAATATATTTTATATTTATAATTTTGCGTCGAAAAATTATAAATATTTCTCGACGCCACGTCTAATGGGATTTATATGTTACCCAGGAGAGGTGATACAGGAAAAAAAAACAATGTAGTAAACTACAAGCGAAAAACATTTCACTAAAAAGCTGCTGATTCTTTTATTAAGTCTTTATAAAAATAATCCCGAAGTTTAAGATTTAATATGTAACCTCTGGGGATATTATTTTTTTCTTAACGCCACTATAAATTGATTGATTCTGGAGGATTCGTTGGTTTTCTAGGTCTTAATGCATAGTTAAAAAAAGGTCGACTATATTAGATCCAGGAATACGAATATTATATTAGTGACGGCGCCTAAAGAGTCCCATTTTATAGTTTCGTTTTGTGAAATACTGTTAAAAAGATTTGTAGCATGTTTTCAAAATTGTGTTAGGTATTGATTCTAAAATTTCTTTATGACTAGAGTCTGACTATGCTTATTCTTTATTTCTTTATAACTGCTATTTTCATGTACCGTAAATTCAACAGGCTTACTCTACTGCTCAGCGAAATGGAGATAACGTTGTACAACTTGTTGATATTTTAATATTTTTCATGATCGTTAAAGTTGAAATTATTATTTAATATCTCTCTCATTTCTTTATCTAAATAACCTCTGCGTTTTCTTTTACATGAAGTTTTTGTACAAAGTGATTAGGCAATATAACTATTTTCTTAGCATATTCCATTAAATTTAATAAACAGTACTGTACTCAAAATAGGATCTATAATTATGGATATAAAGTAACTCATTTTGAATTACTGTATTATATGTTTTTTTCTTCTTTCAATTTTAATCGCTCTTCGCAAGTTGTCTAAGGTTAAGATTAAATCGAGATAATTTACACTTCTGAGGTTTTGATAACGGTACATTCCATATAGATTGAACTAAAATTATAATCACGCGATTTCAAAAAAGTATATTCTCTTAAGTTGTTTCGATTTTAATAATGTGCGGAGTAATTTCGCTTTGTTTAACACGGAACTAGACATGCTGAATAAATGTTGTCTAATTCGCAACTGTATTAGTTTTTATTTATTTGTTTTGTAACATACACGTAGTTATATTTATCTGTTTGACAAATACATGTTCTTATACAAATCTTAGGGTGTAAATTGATTTATATCAATCAAAAGATAACCGTCAGGTTGTTTAGTGGAATAAGTGGAAGCATTTTGTATTCATTCCGGGTTTTCTCGGTATATCTGTTGGGCAAAATTACTGTTATAGCCAGGTTTTTGAAATAAAGTATATAATGGGCGATAAAAGAAATATCTATGCATCCTTTACCTTGATTAAACCAATTTTATGTTGTGAAAAGTACGCCAATGTTTGTGTAGAGACAAAATTCCGTAGATATATCTACAACACTACTATTTTGATTCGCGAATTAAATCGTCCATTATTATTTAACTAGTTATTCTCGTTCCAACTTCTTGAAAAATTATTGGTATGTTATTAATACTAAACGGTGGTTGCCACATCGCATAATGCCAATGCAGATTTTTAAACTCAATATTACGCAACAAAGATATATGTTTTAGGAAGTTTATAACAAATTGCGATTTATCACACCCTGAGAACCTTCCACACACATGAGAATCGATGATTAAACGAAATTTCATTATTGTAACTGATGCACTTGGGTAAAGGTCTCTATAATTTATAATTTGAAAATCGACCGTTATGACTCATTGAAAGATTTGTGACGTCATGCGACATAGTGTCCGAGGACTTTTATCGTTCAGAGTGGAAATTTTACATTTCGAATGATTTAAAATTCGCGCGTGTGTGACGTGAATAATCTACGTTAAACTTTAGTTGAACTTGCTCAGTTACATCTTGAATATTTTAAAAATCGCGCTTGTGACTCAGATAATAATGTCTTTGTGAACCGCGGATGTGACGTCATGCATCAAACTCCAGCTAGATTTTGACCGATAGAAATTGCAACTATAAAGGCTAGTAGTATACACGGCGACACTTTAATGTCGACACTGAGTGTATACATCGAATGTGTACACCAATGTCTATGACACTCGGTTGCAGCATTTATGTTAGTGTCGAAGTAACCGTCGTGTGTACAGGTCAGATCAGAGTGTCTCTCCGAGTGTATTAAGTTTTGCAGAAACTTTTCACTAGAGCGCCGGCGACAACTTGACTCGTTTGTGGTCAAAAGAAGAAACCAAATCATTAATTTTACATGTTGAGGGACTACTAGAACTCTGGAATGTTACCAGTTCAGATTAAAAAGAACAGCTGCTTTGGAAATGTTGGCAGTGGAATTTAATGCAAATGCGTCAGAAGTACACAGTAACCTGCACAATATAAGTACCCAGTTAAATAATGAATATAAGAAAAATTAAAGCGCACATTAAAAATTAAAGAAAATAAATTATAAGCGCCTAGTTCTTGTCTTTTTTTATCCAATATTTAACCCAAACTTTTCTATTTTTACGTCGACGTTTTTTAATTAAAATACTGCTGCAGCACGACGTTTGTCCATAGTGTTTTGTAAAGGACTGAATGATTTGTAAAGTGTACAGATAAAGTGTCATGAACTGCAATGTGGACACGTTAGACACTCGAAGTGCGACACCGAGTTTTAGACACTGATCTAGACATTAATAAAATTGCTTGTCGTATGGACACCACTGATATTAGTGTCTACAAGTGTCGCCGTGTATATTAGCCGAGCACAACCAATTATCTGTATTCACTATTTACATAAATTAATCTCTTATCTTTGTTAATTAGATTAGTTCTGTTGACACAGTGTACCAAAATGTCTGCATATTCCTTATCAGTGACATTTGGATTGTTTACACATTCTTATGGGTGATATTTGGACTGTCTGACCATACTACGGCTATTTCTACTTATACTAAATTCCTGCGAGTGGCGTCCCATTTGAATGTGAAACAAGGTGGTTGGTTGTGTGGCCTTTACATGTCATTTTCGTATAAAATTATAAAATCGAAAATAAATATGAAATCTGGACATTAGAACTGAACATCTCCCTATAATGTTTGTATAAAGCCGACTTATTGACAAGACTGCATTGCTTAAAATTTACAGTATTTTGAAATTGTTAAATAAATAATAGAACATAAAATAAAATATAATTTTTAATACAAACTTACTGCATAATGTGTTTCGGCTGAATATCTCACCTGAAAAGTTACAGTTTGAACTACGTTTAAATTAAATAACGTTTTAAAATATAAAATACATTTTTATTTAATGAACCAACAAACATAATGAGGGAAATAAAGAATCATCTTTGTTTTTCCAACAAGCGAATGTATGCATGACTTATTAGTAAATAGGATTTATTATAAGCAGTAATAAAAAATAATGCGTTTGCAGAAAATATTCCTATGGGATGCATTGGGTTGAACAGGAATAGACAGTTTGGCCTAGTCTTAGTACACCTCTAGAGAGTTAGGATAATTAATTTGACTGTGTTATGCTAATTATTATTGCTCAGTGTTTAGAGAAATTAATCTGAAAGTAGCTTTTGCCTTGTTGTTCGTAATGTAGTTGAAGCGTATAATGCAAGATGCAACACAATATGGTGCAATCTATTTATAATAATCATTGTCAACGCATTCAATCCTATGTGTAAACAGAATGAAGTAATTAAAACAGAGTATATAAATTGGGTATACATATAGGCTATATGCTGGTCCTTCTATTATATCTAGATTTACATTAGTATTCTCTGTAAACCTTTTGAAATTTCAACATTACAGTCATTATTTTACTGTTGCTGATAGTGTAAAGTCCTCTATAATATAGTATCAACACAAAATCTAACCTAGAAGTTGTTAATAAACTAAAAATGTTTCAAAAAGTTAATTTTTGATGAGGTACTTAAGCTGTTTACGGAAACAGCTGTTTATGGTATGAATCGGGTTTTATTGTTGGCAGCTGTTTCTTTGTATGCATAATCAAGTAAAATGTCACTCTGAAGTGATTTTTATTTTATACTCCCATTTTGTTAAAACGGGAAAATAATAATACATTTTTGCTTGAATAATGAATGTTTTTTAATAAACTACTGATTAAATCACTACACAATTATATTCGAGCGCCCTTTTGGAGTTTTACCTTCGTGCAAAATGTACCTTTCAAGGTATTATAGGACTTGAGATCTAGAGAACGTTACTGAGGGCAATGTTAAAGGAACTTACTGTATTATAGTAAGCATAAATATGTCCTTAATAAACACTATTTATTTTTTAAAATTAAAATGTGTATTCACATTATCTTCAATACGAACATAGATTATTGAAATATATTTCAAATCCGGATGGTTATTTTAACAATTTTTTAAAATAATGAATAATGTAACAATTTAATAATAACAATTGATATTTTTGTGTATCTTAATTCAAATTTTAATTCTCCTTAATAAATAATGTTTTTACTTATCATATATAAAAATGTTATTCTTTAAGAGATAACTCTTTCCAGTTTAGCGTAATATGTATAAAGCTTTATTTTATACAATTTTATTTTAGTTTTCTAAAGAGGTTGTTAGTTTCTAATATTTTTGTTCACTAAATGTCCATAAAAATGAAAAGTCACGAAGTCTTTTCAATAACTTAAGTGGGAAAAAGCAATTCTAACATTAATTTTTAATTCAGTACATTTGATTCTCTTCATTTGTGCATCATAATAAAGCAGGGTATTTATACTGCGGAAAACCAAATAACAAAATTACCATACAAATAACACAGCATGTTTATAACAACAAAATTCGTAGAAGCAAAGTAGATTATCGGTATTCCGAGAAACGCTTGACAATAGCGAATTAGTTTTGCAGAGAGGAAATACTTCTGTCACAATTGTCTTATCCGATTTGTATGTCGTGTAAAGAGAGAAAGTTTATTTTTAAATTCATTTTCTATTTAAAAAACTGGACTCACGTTGATGTCTGGAACCTAAATATTTATTAAAGTTCAACATACTTCACAACACATATGGTATTTTTATTACTCTCAAATTGCAACAAACTAAGAAAATAAAATCTTTAATTGTGTTGGTTACGGATAAAACCTCCAATTACCCGGATCGAACCTACTTACTCCCCAGTCTGATTTTGGCTAGGTGCGGCATAAAATAAAGACTTTAAAGGTTATTGCGATGTATATTCAAACAGAAATATTTGTGGCTGTTATAAATATAGGGAGTTTTTTTAGTACGTAGATACCCTCTATAAATTTTGTTTTGTATTTGAGGCGACTCTATAATTTTCTTTGTATTGATTATGTGAACCTACAATGTGCAGCATTTATATTTTGAATGTGGGGCACACCCAAGGCGTATTAAAGAAGGTGTGTGCATGCGCAGCTTCTCCCTCCACTCCAGCCTACCCGTGACGTAGAGTGCTACAGTCGGAGCTCCAGTCTAGACTCCTTCCACATATTTACCTGTACGACCTTCAAGCTTTTTTGAAGTCAAATTATGTTACTAATTATAGGCAGAATAGTGTATTATTGTGAATACTTTCCATAATACTCCATACTTTCCTGAACAATAAAATGTATAATAGTGTACACTTTACTTGAATAGGATACATTCTATCTAAGTGATAATGACAAGTGTACAAGCAGTAAAAAAGTGCCTGACGCTTAGACGGTTAAAACATATATTTTTAGACTATTAAAATTGTTTTATGTTCGAAGTGGACAGAATTTATGCCGTAACTGAAATTCTGTTGTATGTTATTAAATAATTTTAAAGAGTAACAAAAATAAAATATTGGTGGTACAAATTATTTTATTTATTTGATGTATAACTCTTTAAAAAATATATATATAGCCCTAAAATATGCTAGGTTACAATTACAATTTAAAAAAATAATTACAAAAAAAATACTAAATAATTATTTTAGTACAATAAAAAATATTTGTTAGTAGTCAAATTTACGATACATAAGTAATCCCGTGACAAAATTTTGACATAAGTAATCTTGGGTTAATACTGGAATAAAACTCAATGTTGTATTCACCGCGACTTTTTATTTATCTCCTAGACTACTTTTTTAAATTATTTAATTGATAATTAGTTTATATTAATTTTTATTTATTATTTATCCTTGGGCAGGCTAACTAAACAATCACAATTTTAGATAGTTTCAATTTTTGAAAAGTAAATTTAGTAACCTTCTAGTAATAGTAGGCCTAGTAAACATAACAAAACCAATAAACTGGAAAAATCAAAATCTTATTGATGGTAGAAGGTTTTACCCTATAGAACTACTTAAATTTGACAACTCTTTAAAAATTCATATTTATACATTAAACAAAAGTTAGCTGTTCGCAACAATGTGAATAATAAATAACGAAGAGAAATGAGAACTAATAACAATTTGGATTAGCGTACATTCAATCCGCCGCAAGAAGCGAGTAACTATGGTTCCGATTACAATTTTATTATGTAGGACAGCTATAACTTTAATAAAAAAAATTGATGTCAGTATTTACTTCATTTTATTCTCTACATTTCTATGTCTTTGAATGCCTCCCGAAAGTAATAGTAAAAAACTTCCTCACTTAGGGTAGTTTTTATGTCAATCAAACCCGTATATTAGATTTAGGCTTGTTTCAAAATTATACGCCTAGGAATATTTGACCATGGACATGGATCATTTTAATGCTCACTTTATTACCTTTCCATCTATACCAAAAACATAATTTTTAGACAACCATAAAGTATTTAATTCGCAGTTTGAGCAAAAGCTTACAATTGGGCTCGGAACTGCTGGTTCAGTGTGTATCACGTGACGTAGCTGCGCGGGCCGGACGAATTCACGCTTCTCGATGCACACACCTTCTTTAATACGCCTTGGGGCACACCTATTTGAATGCTGTTATCTAGTGCCCTCCTTTTCAAAGGGCGAAAGGGTGGTAAGTTAAGATTTTCAAATGGTAAGGTGGGTCGAGTGACACCCCGTTTGAAAAATCAATTGAAAAGAAGATGATTGGCGAACATAAAATTAAAAATCTCACCTCGTTTAGAAATGGTGGCAAAAAACGTACCAAATTAGGAATTAGGGAGGGGAGGGGGGTTGAAAAAACTATTTAAAGTAAATTCGGTCTAATGACACCTCATTTGAAAGATCTTTTTAAAAGAAAATGATTGTCAGATGACTAGGCATTATTAAAAATTTTCTTGGAGCTTTGACAAGGAAATACCTGAAATTGTTAGGCTATCATTCAATCACTAACAATAAACTTATCAGTAACAATAAACTTTGGGACTGTTGGTCTTTGGTTTTTCCGAGTATAAGAGGAGAAAGTCCAACTACACTGGAAACTACTCAGTCACTAAAAATACTTTGTGTATGTGTTTGTAACTTGTACTTCAGTTGCGCTTTATTTTCACATCATTAACGATCTTTAAAAAACCATTGTTAAAATGAAATTTACAATTAATTGAAGAAAGAGTAAAGTTAATTTTACTATTTGGGGAGAGAGGAAGATTAGCACGAGCAACTGCCAATCGTTTTAACGAATTGCATCCTAAAAAAACAATCTGTCATCAGAGTGTATTGAAATTAGTAAGCAAGTTTCTTTCTTCAAACTGGAAGTGTTGAGGACGAGAAAAAGTCTGGTCATCCTAAAGTTGATGAGTTAACCGAAATTGGAATTTTGGCTGAAATTACAAGAACAGTAATACAGTCAGGTAGATAAATTGCTCGCAGAAACAATCTAAGCAGTAGTACAGTTTTCAAAACTCTAAAACTTTACAAGTTTCATCTATACAAAGTCATCCTTGTTCAAGAGTTAAGCGACGATGATTTTGACAGACGAATTCAATTTTGTGAAGTCGTATCACAAAGAATAAACAATGGAACCATTTCTACAAACGAAACAGTTGAAGCTAGTTTTATGTTAAATGGTATTGTGAACAGGCAGAACATGCGTTATTGGGGTCAGGAAAACCCACACTGGTTTCGAGAAGATCACACACAACATCCTTTAAAACTGAATGTATTGGCTGGAATACTAGGGAACACCATCATAGGACCTTTTTCATCGGTAGTATCTTACTGGTGAAAATACTTGCAGCTTTTGCAAAATGAAGTTATCCCTGCTCTAGAAAATTTGATTGAAAATCAGGAGGGCAATGATAGGGACTGTTTACAAAATGAAGGAATATTCTTCCAGCAATATGGTGCTCCGTCTCATTTTTCATTAATAGTCAGCAATTTCTTAAATCAGTGATTCTCCAAACGTTGGATAGGTCGAAGGGGTTCGATCGAGTGGCCTTCCAGGTCACCTGATTTGAATTCATTGGATTTTTTTCTTTGGGGACACTTAAAGTCAGTTCTTTATACCACTAAACCAATTTCCCTACAGGAATTACAAGAAAGAATTCAAAATGCAGTAGAATCAGTCCTGAAACTGTGACTAAAGTAAGGGAAGAATTTGAAGCTAGACTTTATCATTGTATGGAGGCCATTTCGAGCAAAAGGTATTTTATTTTCTATTTAATTATTTATTTATTACTACATTTAACTAACTGTAATTTCTAGCAATATTAATTTTGAGTGTAAGACTTGTTCTTAAAACTAATAAAATAAACGGTACTAGAAACTAGCACATACTTTCTCACAAACATATTTAAATTATTAAACAGATTCACTGTGACTTCATAATTGTATTAAAGTAGGAGAGGGGATACATTAAAGTAGGAGATTAACTAATAAATGTTATTATAATTAGAGAAAACTATTCGATCGATTTCGAACAAATTTACACCAAACATGTCAATTAGACCTGTATTAATGCACGAAAAAAGGTTTTGAAAATTGTTGAAAAACAATCCCCGTTTTGGCCAAAAAACCTCCAAAAATCAGGTATTATTATTATTATTAGCTAAACGAGAATTTTTAGAAAGATGCGGTTTTTTGAATATGGAAGGGTACATAAAGGGTACAAATAAGCCAAATTTTATCAAAATTGTTACAGCCGTTTTTTATAAAAATAATAACTGATTTTTGGGGGTTTTTTTGGCCAAAAAGGGGGTTGTTTTTCAAAATTTTTCTAAATCATTTTTCGTGCATCCATTCAGGCCTAATTGACATGTTTGGTGCAAATTTGTTCGAAATAGATCGAATAGTTTTCTCTCTAGCTTTGTATACACACAGACAAATAGACAGACATTTTGTAAAAACCACTTTTTTGAAGTCAGAGGGTCAAAAAACTGATATTTCTACAAAAATCTCAACATCGATTTTTTTTGCGATCACTATGCTTTCTCTATACTATAGCATAGTGACAAAGTAAAACTAAAAAATTTTATATTACATTTAGAAAAATGTTTTTTCATATGAAAGCCTTTGCATCGCACAGCTATCAGTAGCCTACCTTACATTACCTAAATCTCGTAAAAAAAATATCGGCTGGGTTTGAATTTTGTTATTATTGAAAAGCTTTTTATGGCTATGCATTTTTTCCTCCGGACGTTTCACATGATGCGAGACCCAATTTTCTTAAAATAATTCCTCTCCCCTCCAAAAAACCAAAGCCAAAATATCACTGTTCATGTAAATTTGTTGTGCAGTTCAATTGAAGTTCACGTAAAAAATCACTTAGAACACTGTCTGTTGTACAACCTCATTTGCTTCTAATTTGGTAAGTTTTTTGCCGCCATTTCTAAACGAGGTGAGATTTTTTAACTTTATTTTCGCCAATCACCATCTTTTCAATAGATTTTTCAAACGAGGTGTCATGCGACCCCCTTTACCATTTGAACATCTTAACTTACCCCCCTTTGGAAAGAGGGACACTAGATAACAGCAGTCAAATAGGTGTCCCGCACATTCAAAATATAAATGCTGCACATTGTAGGTTCATATAATCTATACAAAGAATATTATCGAAGGCCGTCTACTTAGTAAAATAATATCCTGTATATTATAACGTTACAGACATTTACATATAATAATAATAATAATTACCAATAAATTTCAAATTAACTATTTAAGAATTTCTTCTATTCCTTCTCTTATTTTTTATTGAAAAAAACCGACATCGTTAAAATTCTCAAACATTTCTTTAATAAAAACTTTTCCTAAAAGAATGTAGTACAAAGAGTATAATTATTGGAGTGTTGTTTTCGATGTTTTAATTATAAAATTCCAATCACAAAACAATGAATTATAACTGGATGGTTGTTGCCAGACGTCACAGCCAACTATTAAATGACTTATTATAATAAATTATTGTATCAAACGGAAAATAATTCATACTTTATACTTAGCATTATTATAACGTCATGAGGGTAACTGGTTACCCTTGGAATTACTCAGGTTTGAACCTAGTTATTCTTTTATAAAATTTTATTTAAATAATATCTAAAACTGTATATGTAATTTAACACATTTAATAGACTGGTTTAAAAAGGGTAGGAGAAAACTAGTTTGGTTATATTTCCCAGATTTTCGGAATTAAAATCAAACGTTTTTATAATTGCAATTATTTATTGGAATTGAATATTGCAAACCCTCATCCTAATCAGAATCATTGTCGTGTAGAAAGATCCCACGTTCAAGAACCTATCCTAGGGAATCGTTCGATGTTTCAATACGTGACCGCGGTGACAAACACGATTTGATGCTTTATTTGTGTTACTTTTAATTTATCTTCAAGAGTTTTCTTTAAATTTATAGTTTAAAAGTACCATCGTAATTCAGTTTACTATCTCAAAGGACATCCAGCTTGAACATTTTATTTCCTAGACTGTGTAATTTGTTTTGTAGCTTCTTAAATATTACTGGAAGTTGAAACGGACACAACCCGAAAAGTCAGCTCAAGAAAACAGTTCAAAATATTGGATAATTCTTATAGGTTATTAAGAACAGAAAGAGCTGCAGATTTAACGTGCGTTTATTGATGCGAACAAGCCCGACTCGAGGAATGCTTTCTAAAGTATTAGACGAAATGTATTACCTTGTACGGTATATTCCAAAATAGCCCAGTTAAATAAGACCTGGAGGTGGAAATAAATGTTGGAAAGCTGGAAATAGTTTTGCTCGCTTTATTTGACATCAAATTGAAGTATCCTAGGTTTGCACCACCCCCCGCAGCGAGCTTCAAAGGAGGGGTCCAAAAAACCCCAAAATTTTCGGCCTGTTTTCAGTTTTTTGCTTTTAACTCCTAAAGTAAGCATCTTATGAAAAATTTTACTCTTTTATAAATTAAAGAACATTAAATTCTGCGTTGATTGGTTACCCACAAAGTTTAATTTGACCGAGAAATATTGTCAAAATCAATGGTCAAAAAATGATGATTTTTACCAACTTTGCTTAAAAAGTTACTATTAAGACTTTTAAACGTCCGTAACGTGGAATCGGCTGTTCTAAATGAAAAGACGTACTGAATGAAAGTTGTAGGACATTTAATTCTGCGTTCAGCAAGTACCTAACATTTCAAATTCAATCAAGTCTACAAATAGAAAATTTAATTTTTCGATCTGCAGTTATACGCGTAGCAGTCAGCAAAAAGGTACCTTCCAGTCATAAATCTACTCAACACTAATTAAGTTTAGAAATTGGTATTTTTAATTAAAAACTCATTAGTAACATTAATTTATAATAATAACTTTTAATAAAAGTTAAGAAAAAACATTTTAAAATTAATGATACATTATTAATTATTGTGAATGAAATATCAAAAAAAGAATGTTAAATATTTTAGATTTTTGGGCATTTTTTGTTACGTATAGACATAATCCACTGTATTTGCTAAAACTAATAAGAGTTATATACAATATACAATTAAGTCAAAAATAAAGATATTAATAGTTTTTGGCATTTAGAAATGGAAGGCCCATGAACAGATTCATCAGGCATTGTTTCTTCTGTGGTAAACTCACTGCCAACCTCTAATTCTTTTTCTGTAATGTGTTCCTCTGTAACAAAAAAATAAAGTCGAGTTTGACTTTAAATTTAGAATATGACTTTGAATTTGAATCAGACTTTGAATTTGATTTTGAATTTGATTCAGAATTTGAATTTGATTTTTAGTCAGATTAAATAGTAGGGAACTTGAATCAATGAATGAACGTTGAAATACATCTAAGTACAGTCAATGAACATTTTAAACAAAAAAACATAGTAATACAAGCAATGGTTTAAAGACAGAGTGCAAATGTAATAGGTACCTGATTCATCCAAATCCTCAACGAGCAGTTCCAAGCCATGTTAACTGATAAGGGTTGATGCTTCATTTGAGCAGAACTGCCCTTTGCACTCGTAGCATATGTAGGAGCATTTCAATCCTACTTTCCGGCAGCTGCATCCTCCTCGGCACCCCATTGCACACTTGCATGACACACTCTGCAGAACCGCTGCTGGAGCTGGTTCTTTTGTTGTTCTTCTGGGGAGCAAGCCTTTCCCAATCATCTTCCATCCCCACTGGAAGATGTCTTTCTCCCGTCCCAACCACATCTGGATCTGGTGGTATGTCCTTAGAGCGTGTTCCCGAGCAGCAGCCTGAGTTGGTGGGAGGGATACCAGGTTCATTGTGCTCTTGGAAATTGTTTTGATAAAGTGGTCCTACCTTATGGCTCTGTTTATCCCCTTAAACAGCTTCGAGGAATCTCTGACTAACTAAATCTATCTCATCTGGGGTGGCACAGTCGCTGTTAAATACAGTCACAGCCTCTTGCAACAGTGGGTTTTTCTCCAGAGTCTTGACAAATTTGATTTTTCCCTGCCGGAAAAATGCTGGAGTTGTATCACAACCGCTGAAGGCATGCAAAAAGAGGATGTTGGTTTTGGCAGCATCAGAAAACTTGAATTTAGTGGGAGAGTATAAAGTGTTCTCACACGCACCCTTTCCAGGCTTCATCAATACGATATTGCTGTAGTTTGGTGCAGTAGCTGTGAGTAGTATGAGGAGATCCGTGTCCTCTCCAACAATTGCAACGTATGATGACGTCTCTGCTATGCCTACAGCAGTCGTGACAATGTCTCGGTCAGCATCTTCCACTGCTACCTTGATTAGAAACCCTTCATCCTCCAGCTTCGCACAAAGCATAGAAATGAGGCGCTGCTTGTTGTGGTCATTAAATAAAAACTGCTCTTTTGACATAGTAGCTGTCATAGTTTCATCGAATTCTACGTTGGATGCGGACAACTTAAATTTTCGTCGAAGGCGCTCAGCTGTTTTAGTGATCCTCATGGATGCGTCTTTTGGATACCCATCAAACACGAAGGTGGTGCCTGGTTTGCCGTAATATTTTTTAACGTAATCAACATATCTCGTTAGGATGTGTGAAAACCTTTCTTTATTCTGCCATATCACTCGGTGCAGAAGAAATCCACCATCAATGACATACACTGGGTCGTCCAAGCAGTGTAATTCCACATCTTCACTGGTGAAAGGGTCAAATAAGTCATAAAAGACAGATTTACGTGTTTTTCGCATTCCTATGTCATCAAAAATTGAAAGTTGGTAAGGTGCCAGCTCAAATTCAAAGTATTTCTTGAGATCTTCGTCAGACTTCTTGAAAAATGAAATGCGTCTGAAAATAGTATCAGAGCTGACCGGTATATCCTCGTCATGAATCCTGACTTTGGAAGTAGCACACTTAAGGGGTGACACTAGTTTCTTCCTTTGAAACTTCACATCCTTGAAATTGCTGCCTATTATATTTTCCATACATTGGATCCCAATCTCATAAGCTTGATGACAATTTATGTTTTCGTCCCCTACTACTCCAGTGCTGATTGACATGATGCTTTCTCCAACTGGAAAAGGATTATGTGCTAAAAACCAGCCTAAAAACTTTATGACATCTGTTTCATCTTGTCGCATTCTAGAAAATCTGGCCTCAACGTGTTGCTCTGTTGTGGAGAAGGTAACGCCTCAAAATTGTCCTATTTGCAGAGACACTTCCATTATTGCAGGCATAGACGAAATCCACTTCATGAGAACACTATCTGTCATGCCTCTTCCACCACTCAACCCACCTTGACTTTTGATAGATCGCATTAAAGTTTGCTCAATGGTCATGTCTGACCATATACCAGACCACGATTTTTCAGATCTTCGTACTGTAAAAAAGCCTTTGACCACAAAACTATTATAGTCCTCAGTAGTAAGTTTGGATTTAAGGTCAGCCATGTCCTGCAAATACAGTTGGCATGATTTAGCATACAGAAAATGTCCACTAGCGTGAAAGAGTTGCAACATTTGCCACTTCGTAGATGGCCGTTCCAGTCACCTACTCTTTCAGCATGAATGAAGCTTTTCATTATTGTTACCATACGGAAATATTGGACCCAAAGTTTGGCTTTATACACACCACATATACAACACAGCCACGCACGTCTGTGCAGATTTGACACTGACTGTCCTTTTTTTACTATTTGACTGAGACTGAAGTTGATGGGAGGCGGGCTTTCCTGCGCATGCACACCCCGCTCGCCATTCTAAATGCGTTGTACTATAGGAGATAACGGGATCCCTTCTTAACGACATACCCTTCGCATACACCACAGTATACCACAGAAGAACCAATGTCGGTCGACTCTATATTTTTTATGAACCTTCCACTTCAAAAACTTTAATAATGACTTTATTTTTGACTTAATTGTATATAAATATTATTTCTAATTATTATTTGCAAATACGAAATGCAATAATACATATCAAAAAATGACCAAACTTAAACATTCCTGTTTCGATATTTCATTTACATAAAAATAAATAACTAATGAGCTTGTCTTGTGAGAAAGTAACTTAGATAAAATAAAACCTGAACACAAAATCTCACAATAAATACGTTTACTAATCTCAAACGTGTTTTAACGACAATGTCGCCATCCTCGGTGATGCACGGGCTACAGAAACCAAATTATAACTTTCATTGACAATATATTTAAATGTATCATTAATTTAAATTTGTTTTTTCTTAAATTTTCTTAAAAATTATTATTATAAATTTTACTGATGAGTTTTTAATTAAGAATACCAATTTCTAAACTTAATTAGTGGGGAGTAGATTTGTGACTGGAAGGTACCTTTTTGCATACCGCCACGCGTATAACTGCAGATCGAAAAATTAAATTTTCTATTTGTAGACTTGATCGAATTTGAAATGTTAGGTACTTGCTGAACGCAGAATTAAATGTCCAACAACTTTCATTTAGTATATCTTTTCATTTAGAACTGCCGATTCCACGTTACGGAGGTTTAAAGTCTTAAAAGTAACTTTTTAAGCAAAGTTGGTAAAAATCATCATTTTTTGACCGTTGATTTTGACAATATTTCTCAGTCAAATTAAACTTTGTGGGTAACCAATCAACGCAGAATTTAATGTTCTTTAATTTATAAAAGAGTAAAATGTTCCATAAGATGCTTACTTTAGGAGTTAAAAGCAAAAAACTGAAAACAGGCCGAAAATTTTGGGGTTTTTTGGACCCCTCCTTTGAAGCTCGCTGCGGGGGGTGGTGCAAACCTAGGGTACTTCAATTTGATGATAAATAAAGCGATTAAAACTATTTCCAACTTTCCAACATTTATTTCTAGAAATGGCTCCAAAATGGTCTTATTTAACTGGCCTAAAATGAATAATACGTAATTGTGTTAACAAATTATAAAGAAACAACTGTTTTAAAAATTTCAAAATTACTCCATAATTACATTTATTTTAAATGGTTGGGGCCTTAAATGGCAACTTTTAATGCCATAAATCTGTTAATTTTACTTGATTTATGAACAAAGTTTTCTTAAAAATGGCCTTTAACGGTCTAATAAGGCTTAAAAATACCAATCAGCAAGAACACAGTGTAAAATAACATTGAAAATACTATTATTAAAAGTAAACAATTTATTTACTCTGCAACAAAATAAAACTGCATGTGCTTTTAAATTCTTGATAGAATAAACTTGACCACACAATCTCACAAATATTACGTTTATTAAGTCAATCAAGCGCGTTTCAACGAAAAAGTGGCCATCTTCAGTGATGCACGAACTTGGTAGTTATAGTTTGACTATTGTAGCTCGTGCATCACTGAAGATGGCGACTTTGCCGTTGTAACGATTTTGAGTTAATAAACGTATTAGTTGTGAGATTTTGTGTCCAAAGTTTATTCTATCAAATAATATCTTCTCACAAATAAAGCTAAATATTTATTTATATATTTTAAATTCTTGACACATCTATCTTTACTTTACTCTAAATTTTAAGAAATTGTTTCAGAAATTTCGAGTGAATATCAAATTAAAGGTTCCGTACATTTACATCGATGAAACTCCCTAACGGCATAGACGCAGTTAGATAAAGTTTGTTATTTGTAGGCGTAAGTAGTTTCTTTTGCGAAGTAAAGAAAAATAATTGAAAACAATAAACAATGATATAAATTTACAATAGCTGATTTCTTGCATTAGCTTTAATCCTTCAAAAAAATTAAACAAATATTAAGGCGTTATGTATAGTAGGCCTATAATACGCAAGTGTCTACTGGTATCCTATGCTACATATTAACACAGTAGATGAGGTACATGTGACGGGGATAGTAGAAATGATTCTATATTTTTTCTCGCACTTCTCATTCATATAAAACGATTTTCTTCTCTTTGGTTTCAATATGTTTTGGAGAAAATGTAACAAAATAACCCTACAATAAATACAAAATGGAAAATATAAGACTTATAACTACTTTTATTAATCGTTTTGATTGGACTGTATTTATAATTTATTAAAGTTGTTTTGAATCTCAACTATTATTGCAGTAATTAGGTTCCATACAATGATGTTGTATAATAGCACATATCCATTTAAGAGTAATCCTGTAGTCATGTAATATACAATGATCGCCAATATAATGTTTCCTGTACGTGTACTAATGTTATTGTATCTATATATCCATCACAGATATACCAATAGCACTGTTATGGTTTCGTCATAGAAAGAACTAACTCCGGTTATATTTTCCGATACAAACATACTGCACGCAATTAAGTATTGGACAATAAATTCAACTGCTATTAGACTATTGTTAATGATAGTGTTTTTAATGTTTGAAGTGAATTAAGCATGGCAATAAAATATACTATAATAATATATAAAAAAAGAATGATATTTGCAATCAATGCTAGCAAAATATGAAACTTATTCGAATAAAATATTCTATATTCAGTTTAGTCTTACCATTGATAGAAAATATTCTACACAGATGTCTAATCAGAATAAAAATAGTGTAAAACGCGTTTAAACTAATAACAAGCAAGCTATTTGCCACATTGACAAGTGCTCCACAAGAAGTAGACAACTACTCCTTCTCCTCCTCGTCTCTACCGATTTTGATTTATTACACTTTTGCCGGGTAATATGCTTTCTGGTTAAATATGATCTTTTCTTTGTGATCTTTCTGTTATAGATATCACTGAATTATAACTACTGTCAGCAGATGACTTGAATGCTTGCGTATGGAATGCAGCCGCTATTGGCTAGATCAGCTTTGTCCCCAAGCCTCGGCCAATAGTAGCGTGGTTGTAATAGTGACGGCAGCCCCTACCATTAGTGCTGTCCCCTCGCAAGCATTCAAGTCATCTACTGACAATACTGGGCCCAAAGAGGCCACATCAGTTTTTATCTTGACTAAATCTCTGACCATGTTTATGCAGGTTTATAACACTTTTCGCGTAGACATGAGCCAGGAATACTTTCTCTACTTCTAACTAAAAACAATGTTTTTCTATGAATGATTGATGATTGTGTTTAGTAGGAGGTTAAACACCGTAACTGACTTGGAATGGGAGAAATTGGTTGCCGTAAACAGCAGGTGTAAAACCGTTTTTTATTTTAGAAATAAATGCTAGTTTTATGGCTTGAATTAAGTTCAGTGTCACATTTAAAATTACAAATATTCTCAACTTAAGGCCACTTTAAAGAGGCCTATTATTACTAGTAGCTTAGCGTATGCGATTTTAGAATAGAACGATTTGTTTATAGTAGTTCTTTTGCAAAGAATAGTGGGTAAGTGATTGGCTGCCACCCCTAATGTCAGGCCGGCTATATTTATTTATATATTTATTTCACTTGTAGTATATCAAATACATAAAAAAACAGAAATTTACACCAACACTACATCTGTCAAATGAATGAAAATTACATTTTAGTCCCAGTATCAAACTTTAGCCTCATTTCAGTACTAGTAAATATTATCTGAAATTAAATTCTTATGGTTTTTAACAAAGAAAGTACTATAATTTTTAAGTGAATAATAAATATAAATACATCTGCAGACCATTAAAATAAATGCGTCAAGTCAAGTTATAACCATCATGTTCGGTATTCAATGTAAGTGTTGCCCAGTAAGTTATATTATAGAAACCTGCAATTATTTATAGGAAATAAATTATCACGCTTTTAATAGTTATAAAACAATTATCAACTCCTACAAAGCGAGTGTAAGTACGTCCGTGAATAATAAAATAGTATAGCGCATGCGTATGGTGAGTAAAATAACTCTAATTTTAAATACTTAAGTACCTGGGCGACCAAGCATAGCTCAATATTTTTTTTTTGTAAAATTTTTTTTAGGAACATTTATGTAAATACGAATCACATACTGAATAAATATGAATATTTTTCGATCTTACGTTCATATGAACTGTTAAATTAAAAAAAAAACATACAGTTAGTTTAACATTTTATTATAGTATAATATCTGCTATATTATAGTATTTTTTTACAGTTGATTTATTACTACGTATATATTTGAATACACTCAGTTTTATCATGACTAAATCGGATATTAACCAAATACTTCCTTCCATACTATATTGCTATTCGCCTAACTAGTGACTTCAAAGGTGGTATAAAAAAAGTTAAGAGTTTGCATAGGCGAAAAGAGCTACGTAGCGCATTTTTGCAGACATTCGACCTAGCTCATTCGATTACTGACATCGAAAAACCCCTATATGCAAATCGTTAGAGCGATTAACGAGATCTCCGAAATAAATTTATACAAGAATTGCTCGTTTAATAAGATAAGAGGTTAACGTTATTGAACAGGTGTCAAACTCAGACATATAACAGCTGATTTCGCTCATCATCTGTAATACTTTAACCAAGCCTTACATCTAACCTAGAGTATACTCTGTGTTTATGTTTACAAGATTCAGTAAAACAATCTTCTTATAATGTCTGGATGTTGGTTGTTTTTTTTGTACATGATTTGTAACCATAATGTAGGCTATATGATCGTCTTTGAGGTTAGAAATCGTTAAAAATGTATGTATTTTACAATCATTTTTGTTTACTTCAATCTCTTGGTAGTCTAAAACGTAACTTGGGACTGCAAACATAAAACTATATTTACTATTACTATTTGTTTCTATCTTAGATCTTAAAAGTTAGAGCGTCTATTAATTTACAAATATGGAACATATTACCTATTAAACTTGATATTTTGAAGTTATACCTTTTACTTTCTCCCCCTATACCATAGTATATGGAGAAAGTATAATATTCGTCAAAATTTTCGAGTTTGAGTTTTTGGTGGAAATATCCGTTTTGGGTCCCCCTGAACCTAAAAAAGTGGTTTTCGGAGTGATGTCTGTGTGTGTGTCTATGTGGATGTTATCAGACCTAGAGCCTAAACCAGTCGTCCGATTTTGATGAAATTTGGTATGGAGGTACTAATTCACGGTACCTCCAGAAGTTTGTTTTCATTTTTGTGAATTTTTTATTTTTAAGGGTAATTTTTCCATAAAAACCCTTAAAATAACGGAAAAATCAACTTTTCTCAAAAACGGCTTTAACGGATTAAAATTTTATAGTTTATTAGGGACCTAAAGTACTATGAACTATAAAATTTTAATCAAAATCGTTCGAGCCGTTTTTGAGAAAAGTTGGTTGTTCCGTTATTTTATGGATTTTTATAGGAAAATTACTCTTAAAAATAAAAAAAATAAGTTAATATAATGAGGGAGAAAGTATGTGTCAGTTTCCTGATACCGTTTATTATTTATTATGTGTATGAAATTAATCTGCAACGTGTAATAATTTGTAGGATTAGCCTCCTACTTACTTAGCCTTACTAGCAACTTTAAAGGAAAAAATCACACACAATATTTAGTAAATTCTAGAAAATTTATATTTTTTCTTCTAAATTTATAAAAGCTGCAGTAGCTAGATTTTGTAAACCATATTAAAGAAACCATTTTAACAATACAAATTTCATAACAGTAAAATAATTTGTTGTTGATCTTTTACACTGTGGAAAATCAAATATTTCCATGGAAACAATAACTGATGTACAGGGTTTCGTAGAAGCCATGAATGTGTACAACAATACACTCTTTATACAAATAGATTATTTGTATTCATCGATGCAGTGTTTTTTTACAAATCAAATTAATATATTTGACACTAAGCAATAGAACATGAACAATGCAAAGCAGGGGAAAATATCGTTAGACAGTCTTGTTAGAATTCTGATCTTAGTATAGTAATTAAGTAAGCTACATTGAGTTTTAGAGATTATATTTAATGTTCGGCTATTTATAGCTTCAGAATCTGCTACTCTTGTAATTTTAATACCAGCTGTTAACGTCTTATTTTCAGTAGTACTTTAATTCTTTTGTGAAAGTCTCGACTTTATTCATATTTAAAATACAAAATCACAAATTTATAAATTAATGTTATCTCGATTTAAAAAAAAATTACAATTTACAATATAAATAAATTATACGTAAGGGCAGTTAACCTCAATTATATTGGAGCATTTATATAGTTTAAAAACAACATTTTTACCACTAATATTCGCAAATATAGAATGATTATAACACAGTTCACTAATATTTAAAATCAGTTGCTACTGTATTTAGTAATAAGCACATTCAGGGTTGGGTAAACGTCTGGAATATAGGGTATTTAATAATTCGAAAATTGTAAATTGTGCGCTTGAGACCAAACGGGAGAAGTTTAAAATTTTTAACACAACTTACAAAATGAAGAAGCACAATGCCCACTTTTTACACAGTTTACGACTTGAGGAAGCACAATGTTCATTTCAGAGGTATTACCCATTAAACTATACATTGTGTTAACATTAACGGGTTATGTCTATGACGTAGGACAATGTGTTACACTTATATACGCAACTCAAATATACTAAACTAGCAATGCGTTCGTGGCCTAACCTGCAAAGACGCTAGTCCATGGTGATGGACTCTGCTGCTTCGAATCTCGGCAAGACCAAAACATTTTTTCAAACTGACGGAATAGAGCGTTTCAGAAAATGCGTGAAGGTAAAATTCGATTCACCCGTCAGAAAACAGAGCGCCTGCAGAAGTTTAGACTTCATTGAACATACAAATTTGGTACTACAGTACAGTCATGTCGAATGTAATATAAAGTTCATAATTTGATTATGTGGCCACATCCTACTCATCTAGGGTTTTAGCCTGTCAGTGGGATAACCGGTGTAATGTCTCAGAGCGTAGTCGACATGTATTGATTTAGTTAGATGTTGGCTTAATCAGGGTAAAATCAAGGAAATTATGTTAAACTATTGGTTATAGTACAACATACATAACTGCAAAGTTCCAATACGTTTTGCAATAGTTTTCAAATTATTAAATATATTACAAAATGTTGCCCAACTAAGTAGATATTTTGTATTCGTATAAAATAAAACACGGGTTATGTATCTAGAAACGTGTAAATAAATACTATAAATACACTTATCAGACGCGATGCGTTTTGTGACGAGTCCTAACTTGAAATCCTTAAAAGACAAAAAATAATGCATAGAAGGATATACACACAAAAACCTTCTGTGACCGGGATTGAACCTGTGTTCTTATCAAAGCCTCTAACACTTAAGGTTCAACCGTTCGTTCAAATATTCTTGAAAGACTTATACAGATAATTTCAAAATTAAAATGTACTTAGATGAAACGAGTGATTCTGTGGCCTTATTTCCAACCATCAGCGTTTGTCACCGCGGTCACGTCCTGGAACACTGAACGATTTCTTATGATTAGTTCCTGCACGTGACACGTTTCTGCATGAGATCGATTCCATTCTGATTGGGATAAGCGTTTTGAATATTCACTTCAGTTATAATTGCTATCATAGAAACGTAATGGTTTTTAATTTCAACGATCGATTACAAAACGTCAAAGATAACATTTAAATGAGAGGGCATTAATAAAGCCGACGGTTTGGTTGTGATTTAAAAATGCTAAGATAAAATGTTGCAAATAATAAGTTTTGAAAGGCTGATTGGATAGATAGGTTAATATACAGTTATAATGCAATCACCATAAAGTCTATATTGAATGATTACAAATCAATAATAATATTGGTTAAGTTAAGAATAAATGAGCGAATTGTTAGTAATATATTATTTTTATTGCTTTAATTTATAATATTTGGATAAGTTAATTTTTGAATGGACTGGTTTTATTTACTGTAGGACTTTTAAGTTTGTAGAATTTAACGTTTTCCTTAAATCATTATTTGAGATTGTGTTGTCTTGTGTGTGTGTCTGAGCTTCTGGCGCTTCTCTATCGCAGTTTGTATAATATACAATAAGTTTTGATGACTACTACTAATAAGTACTAGTATTCTAGTTTCAGGTTTCTTCTTGTTCTCAACTTGGCTCCTATTACATTCAATCAGTTTCGGTAAATAGTAAACAATTATAAAACTTTAAACACTGTTATACAGAAACTAAAATTTGGCGTTTTTAATTAGGAAAAATTAGTTTCTTCAGCTTTTATATTTCTTTTTTTCGATTTATTTGTCCTTATAGTTTATTTAAACGTAACATAGTGGTTGTGTGATTTTTAATGGCTTTTTTTACTTGTTTTAATTACCTGTACATTATTTTACGGTATTTATTTTGTATGTACTAATTTGGAGTTTTTTTTCACTTTCTTGTAATTGCTAAGAAGAAGCATAAGTGCCATTGGACAAACCAGCATATAACAAGTATGAAAAACTGTGGAGAAATATTATGTAAAATGTGGGTTTTAATTGTATCAATGTGACAGATGCAATCTTGTACAATTCCTATCAATGTTTCCACTTGCCTCCAATAATACATACTGTACATGTCTTTCAAGCACAAAGACAACATGACATTTATATTTAAATCTATGTCATAAATAAAACTATGAATTCAATTTAGGTTTAAGATAATTACGTACTATAATTGGGTTATTATTTAACAATTAAATATCTTGTGCAATCACAAAAATATATTTATTGTGTCTCTACCTAAAATTATTTAATCTATCTTCAAGAATTTCTCATTTTGTGCAGATAAAATATACATATTTAAATAGTGTAGTAATCAATACATCGCCAAAAATTAAGACTACTGTATATGAAAACGTAATTATGTACAATTTACTCTGTATGTTGTCTGTTATACAACAGTTTTCAAACTTACACACAACTGAAAGATTTACATAGTGTAGATTATTCTGCACAAATTGTCTTTACCTAGTAATCCCGTTCTTCAAACATTTATTATCAGGATTTATCAAGGATAAGGCCTTCTTTATCAGTACTTAAGTAATGTATGGTTTTGCTTCTACACTACCCCTGAAACTTTCTTATAGTCATCAAAGATTATAACTAAGTACAAGAATATTAAAAATTAATAACATTTTAGATATTGAAAACAACTTGAACTGGTATTTATTAAGAAGATATTTGATCTAGATTTAATGATATTGTTTTTTCTCCAAAAATAAAGAAGCTATTTTGATCTTTGCTTCATTCATTTAGAAGACCAGACTTTATACTTTTGCAAGTAGTTTCATGTTCTTTTACTTATTCAATAAACATCTATTGCTTTTTAAAAACAAAATACGAAAGTAAGGGTTATTTCAAGACAATCAAATAAAGTATGTGAATCTATAGAAAATTAAACATCATATGTGTGAGGTACATTATGGTTGTGATACTTATAAACCTAAGAAAAAACAATATTGCATATCTTTTACCAGTCAATTGAGAATTTGCAATAGCTTGTTAGCTCACGTAAAGCGATAGCTGGCTGCTTCATTCTTTTCTGTTGGTGATAAATTTCTATTCTTGGACCAATGAACTCAAATTTCTTCCACATAACAGTGGCTCCTTAGGTTTCCATATTTATTTATTGATTGTGCTCCCCAAATCTAAACAAACATTTATCCTGTCAATCAACTCATCAATGTATTTTCGATGCAAAATCAAACATTGCGAAGAGTAATTTTCTAGTATTTCTTTTTGATACTGTCAGTATATTTATGTGTTACGAATATCATGATCAAGTTTGTACGTTATGTTATACCTTTAATTTTTTTCGAAAAAAAGCTTGCTAACAATATTTAATGAAATTGGGAAGTATTATATTTTTCCCATTCTTTAAATTACTTTATCCTTGTCTATGATTACCTTTTGAATTATTTAAAATATGGTCAAATTAAAATACTCCATATATATATAATGCGTACATACATATATTGCCTTGTTTTATAGACTTCATTCTACGTGGTAGTAGACGTGGATCATTTTGAATAGATTGCGGCATAATATGTTCCATCTTACATCACGCACTTCTCAAACTTCATTATGACAAGTACATTAAGACATTACAAACAAGCAACATTATCATCGAATTAATTACTCTAAACATTGAGCAGCAATAATTAGCATTACACAGTCAGATTAATTAGCTTAACTGTGTGTAGGGATGCTAAGGTTAGGCGAAACAGCATAATATTGCTGTTATAGAGCGTTTCAACCTAATCTATCACGTGGGAATAGCGTGTGCGCATGTCTACATTTATGACAGGTTATATTCTTTTTACTGTTAAAGTGGTGTATACATTATATTGTAGATCAAAGGATGAAGTATTTTATTAATCTACTAGGGAAAATCCCAGCGTGCTCCTCACGCCAACCACGTTGGAACCTTCTATACTTATAATCATGTTATGTTTTATTTATAATAAAGGTGTAGGATTAATAATAACCCCAAAGTTAAGATGGTAGATAATGTTAAATGTTCAAATCAAATTATTTCGTATATTACTTTCCTTAAAGCTGGAATTTTGTACATATATTTCTTACAAAACACATATGAAAAATAAATGAGTTTTACATTTTGTTACGTGCTGATAGGAGTGAAAATGTGTTAACAACCCCTAAAAACAATAATTATTAATATTCATACATTCCTTAAAACTAAAAAGCTGAAATTTTGTACATTTATTTCTTACAAGATACACATAAGAAGTAAACCAGTTATACATTTCGTTACGCGCTGCTAAGGGTTGAAAATGTAATAACAAACCCTAAAAACAATCAATACTAATTGGTATTCTTTCCTTAAAGCTAGAGAGCTGAAATTTGGCACTTAATAATTTTAAGAAAATATTTAAGACGTAAGCTGATCAAAACTATCCCGATCTGTGCATTCGCATATTAAAGACGTATCTGGGTGGTCTGCAAACATCAAGCTAAGACTGTGATTTACCAGTCTGTAGATTTAGCGGTTGAAAAAGAAGACCATCTTCACTCTGAATTTTTTATTTATTTAATTTATTTAGCCCACATACCATGACGATTGACGGGCATCCAGTGAACAATAAATACTAAAGTAATTGAATATAAATGTTATAATTCACTTTCGTAAAATAATAGACGAAAGAAAACGAGAGAAAAATATTACAATTAATTATATATCATGGTGATGCAACAAACAAATTCCCAGTATCGAAGCTCGGGTATTCAGCTAGTGTTTTTATAAAAATGAATTATAGCCTATGTTACTCAGGGATAGTGTAGCGTTTTATTAGTAAAACTATTTTGTCAATCGGTTCAGTAGTTCCAGAGATTACCCCTTACATACAAACAAACAAATAAAATTTGTTTACCTCTTTACAATATTTGTATGGATTATATTCAATTGTATCCGTTTACTTCAGTGGGACGGTTGTTTTGTTAAATAAGCATTTCTTGTGTATTTTAAAACGATTGAACATCATTTTATTCAACACAATTTGTGACGTAGCCCGAGTTGAGAATTTTTCTGAAAAGAGCATCCCCCAAAACATAATGTATTTAAATATTGATATTTGGGATATCTGATATCACCAAGATTTCCTTTTCTCTACATATGCACCTACAAAATGAATTAAATTAATTATTCACCAAGGGTCTCAACCCTCTCTTGTCTACAACTCACCCTGTGTAATCCTATTATCCGTCGTAGCAACGTATGTCCACAACCTCCTTTATTTAGTTGTTCTCA
This sequence comes from Philaenus spumarius, assembly GCA_018207615.1. NCBI lineage: Eukaryota > Metazoa > Arthropoda > Insecta > Hemiptera > Aphrophoridae > Philaenus > Philaenus spumarius. The sequence goes on from JAGFPH010000310.1 coordinate 487,369, forward strand.
TTAGTCATTACGGTAACCTCATATGGCCTGGATGTAATACGGTTCACATTGTTGTCCTGTAAGTTTGGTTGTACTAAGGTTAGTTTAATAGAGGAAAATACAAGGAATATAAAACAGTATAGAAATTTTAACAAATATTTTATTTATTACTTCTAGGTGGCACACTTGCAAATCACAAAGTAACTTTCGTATGTATTTACAGGGTTTGATATAAAAAGTCTTAAAATAATCACCAATCAAATATATGTATGACAGTTCTGCATTTTTCTTAAAGAACACTCTAAAGTAATCAATTTAAGTATAAATTGTATCATAGAATTCAGTAATATAACTTTGAAATTCAACCAGAGTTTGAGGTTTAATTTGGGACACATCACTCATCAATAGGAAAAAAAAAAAAAATAGTTTTAAGACTGGTGAGGAGGCCTTAAGTTCTTATAAATAAGCTGACCCAAAAACTATCGTGGAGCTATAGTTGTTGAAATATAGTTTAATTCAGCAACTTCTTCATCATAGTTTCTCATTTATGTAGTTAAATCAGTTCATCAGGCTTTCAATTAGGTAGCATAAGAAGACTAATGTGTCCATGAAGAAGATTTAACACCTTAAACTGTATAACTATAATAAATGTTAATGCAGATATACGTTTACCTGTAATCTGTCCCTATAAAACAAACTGTGTACCTATTCTTCTGTTCAAAGAATTTGGCTATAACTCGATCTTACTACTATCGAAGAAGATTTTGGATAGGGACTTATGCTTGTTTTTCTCATTTGTGTTCAAGTCACACTCCTTTTCTAAGACACTTTCTTTCTTTTTAAACTTTAAATCTAACTAATCATGTATCCAATACTTAGTAACATTTGTAGTTAAGATAAACTGTAATGGGCATTATATATTGCACCCTGATTTCTAGACTATGACAGTCAATATTTTGTTCAATTTGTATTTAGAATAAGGATTGACTTCAAATGTTGTTATAAGACATAATAATAATAATCAATTCAACATTGTATGATGAGAAAATTTACAAATCTTAACAAAAGAAAACGTTAAAAATGTACCCAAATCCTCTTTCCTGAATCGTAATCAATAAATCATTTGAATGATTGTGTTTCAGTTTTTGATTTTTCCCTTGTACTCGAAGATCATGCCAAATTTAAAGTCTCCACTTCGTAATACCTATTCATGAGTCGGTGAGTCAGTCAGTGAGAGTAAAATCTGCACTTTCTGAACCCCTATATCTTTGTACGGTTTTTTTTTTTGAGTATTTCAAAAGTTCTTTTATATCCTTATTATATATATAATACGTGAAATAGTTTTTTGTGAACGCTACTCCTCCCTTATTTCTGGACCAAGTTTAATGTTTGAGTTGTAAAAAAATTCGTCTCATTTCGAAGTTTTGCAATAAGGTTTTAGATGTCAAAAATTCTTATCCTTAATGGCGCGATCTACCTCAAAGGTCGGGTTTCCCCCACAAGATTAACATGGAACGAATTTGGAAACCATTTCTATACAAAAAAGCTGTTTATAATAAGAAACAAACTAATCCAGCTGCTTCGTGGATGTAACGAATGGTGTATATAGTATTCATGAGGTTATAAAACATTTCTATACAAAATAGCTTTTTATAATAAGAAACAAGCTAATCCAGCTGCTTTCGTGGTTGTAAATAATGATTTTCAAATAACAGATAATACAGTTGATTCTGATGTCCATCCAGCTTTTAGTACAAAATAATATTTTAAATTAAGCCTATACTGAACCAACACATGTTTCAACACACACAAACAAATACAAACTTGCGTTAAGGAATTTAAAAATAAGAAAAAACTATGTTACATCCTAATTAAAAGTAAATAAGACATATAGTAGGTCTATTTATTGATAATACAAAGTAATTGATAGTGAGTAACTTTTTATTTAGGTTTTTGATTAAGTGTACACCTGAGCCTTACTGGTTCTTTTAACCTTTATTATAACTGTTATTATAAAATATACGAAATAATTTGATTTGAACGTTTAACATCATTTACCATCTTATTTTTGAGGTTATTATTAATTCTACACCTTCATTATACATAAAACATAACATATGTTTTTAGAAGGTCTAATCGGGGGTTGGCGTGCGGAGCACGCAGGGGTCTCCCCTAGTTACTATATAATATGGTACCCTTTAATTTTGTTTTAAATTTCATATCATTATTATAAAGGAGAGCAAAGTTATTAGAGTTGAATGGATGAAAACTGCGTGAATGTGTTCATGTACACTGCGTGCGACTTGCCGGAACTTGGTTTGGAACACTACTGTGTGCCTTAATTATTGTAGTCTACGTGATTATTACTTGCTGTGATATTCAGTTAATTATACACTTAATTAAAACAGTGTTTTCAAGAAAGGCGACTAATCTGAATAATTGTGTACAAATAAATTAACCTGAACAACAACAACAAATATTTACAGTTACTGAATCAGTGTATTATATCGTTTATTTCTTTTAACCTCTTTATTTTTTTGTGTAACAATGAGATGAAACCAACATAATAATAGTCATACATTGTTACTCATTGTACTGACTGATTTAATTGGCGTATAACAAAGAGATACATTATTAATTTATTTTCAATTCCTTCCTTATGGCGAGGTAATTACATTCGGTATAAATATATCGGAACATGTATGAACCATAAACCGGAAAGTGTAAGCCATCGCAGTTAGTTATTCCTGTAACGGACAGCTCTATTGCTATATATGGGAAGGTTGTATAATTACAATAACATTAACGTACGTACAGGACTCGTTATATTGGCGATTATTGTATGTTACACGGCTACAGAATTACGCTTAAATGGATATGTGCTATTACACATTGTCATTTTGTAGAACCTAATTACTACAATACCAGATAGGGTTATATACGAAATTCAAGGTAAAGTAATTACTTTAAACTGTTAAGTTCTTACACATTGATTTTACGATCGTTAAGGTATGATTTAAAAAATTAAAACTTAAATAGTTTATTCATTTTTGTTTAACACAATATTTTGTGGATCCTGCAATCGACTAAAATTAAATTTTTCTAACATGGAAGCCCGAGGAATGTATATTTTTCAACAAAATCGTAGCACCTAGTATAAGAAAATTTATAAACAATATTGAACTTATACTTAACAATAGGTTTTTTTTTTAAATATAAATGATTATAATGTATAATTAAAATTTTATTCTTGGGGTAATTATATATACAGGGTGAATCTCTACTGACTAGATTAATTTTAACAGTTGATTCTATTTATCAAAAGGAACAAAAAAAAAAAAAATTATATAAGCCCTTGTCTGACTTTAACCGTTTAGCTGCCATGGCGGATTTTGTGATTTTTTCAAATTACACGACTTGGTACTATTAGTTTGACGATAAAAAACACACTAATGTAGTTATTACATTGAAAGTAATACCATTTGAAAGAGCATTAAATTTCCTATAAATTAAACATAGTATCCAAATAATAACTCCTTATACAACTTTTTTTTTTAAATCGCAGTAATTGTTGCGATATTTGACCCAAAACGCAAAATTCGGTCTTAAGAAACAGCTAGGCCTAATACTTTTATTTGTAAACATGGACACATTGTTGTTATTTCTCATTCGACTTTCTTAATAAATAAGCTACAGTTACATTTCTACTTAAAAGGTGGATATTTTATAATTCAGTAATTTATTTTTAAAGATTTGAGATCTGTGAGTAATCTGAAACCTGGGTGAAATCTTTCGCCAGCTCTCTCTAACAAAGCATTTCCAGACCTATAAATATATGAACATTTTCATTATTTTTTGCCAGTGGAATCAGCTCAGAAAGTGCTCGAAACATAATGCAAAAATAACTTATTAGTTTAGCTCATAATAACTTTAAAATATTTTGTTTCTAGAGTAATTCTGGGTATTGTTGACAACTACCAAGAAATACATTTTCCCTTTTTTTTGTCAATATCTCTGTTATCCTTTGAACTACAGAGAAAATTAAAAAAAAACATTGTATTTTCCTTTAAAATAGTAAACTTTTTTCGTAAAATTAGCGGTTTTTGAGATATTTGACATTAAAAATTATAAACGGCCGCCATTTTGAAAATATTTAAAATAATGTTCTAATTTTTCGTACAGTGATAAAAGGTTACGCAACAAATAGGAATACAAAGTTTGAGCTCAACATCTTTTCTATTTCCAAAAATATTAAGTGTTTTGTAAAAAACACATACAGATGACAGACGAAAAAATAAGCACCTTAGACCCATGTTTATATTGTGAAATATGTTTGCCTGGGTCCCAGGAACATATCCACAAAAGGGGTCCAGAGAGTCGGGGACACTCTGTATAATAAATAAAAAATAAAACAAACATTTAGATTTTATGCACCATTTATGACTCTCTAAAATGTCTTTTTATTTTACAAATTTTTTTATAAGGTAATCTTTTTAGAAATAATATAGCGTCGAAACAATTTTATGTTTAGATCTTTTCTTTCAAAGTCAAGATCAACAATCTAGTTTAAAATAATGTAAAAAGTATTTATCATTCACACTTTACCCAAAAAATAAGCAATAATTAAAGATACTTGTAATTCAAAAGAACGTAATTTAAAAGTTTGAGTTTCCATGTTTAGGAAGTAAGGGGCGAGATTTTTTGAAAGCAAAACAATAGTTGATCTAAAATTTCTATTAATTTTGATATATGTCTGAATTGATTGGTATTAAGATGATTGAACCATTCAACTGGTCTACTTACAAAAAATAGACCAGGCAAACTAGTACAAGGCATTTTGCATGGTCAGAAATGAAATCAGAGCCTAAAAAACCCTCGAGAGGAAATTTTGAAGTCACTCTATCGCAACTTCACAAATTTCCCCCATCCTCCCCCAGAGCCCCCCGGTGCACCGGAGGAATTTCGCATGGTCAGAAATGAGATCAGCTCCCTCCCCAAAACCCCCCGAGTATGATTTTTGGCGGCTTTTCATCCATTTTTAGATGTTTAAAAAAATTATGCACTTTTAGATGCAATTTATGCACCCGCGATGCATTTTCGCTTTCTCCCGAAACATGTCATATGTAGACTTTTTTCTGTTATTTTTCTGATCACGATGCAGAAATTGCATCCAAATCGGAGCTGTAGGCAAAAATTTATTCATTTTTCAGTACTTTGCCTGGTCTAAAATATGTATAGGGTAGTAAAATCTCAATAATTGAGACCACAATTATTGTGGTTTTCCATCCATAATGGGAACTTTAGAAACTATCATCAAGATGTAAGACGAATTCTCTTCAAGTTTTACAGGATTTCAGTTTAGCCTGAATTATTTAAACCCTTTAAATGATAGTATACTGGGACATTCATATTATTTTTTAGTTAAAATACATCCCGATAGGTTATAATAACAATAATCTATAGTAAAATTGTTTAAAATTTACCCAATTGATATTTTTTTTTGTGGGAAATTATTATCCCAGTGAACTATAAGCTGTCTTAACTTTTTTTTTTGTAATTTTAGTGTGTTTCATTGGGATACATACATAAATATTTAAAATTATGATAGAAATGTTTAAAATTAATCATAGTTTTGAAGACCTACTCAAAACTGGATCTTTATAACAGTAAATATATTTCAATTTGACCACTCACATTTACAATTAAAAACCTTGGTTTGCAGAGTGATAGTGGGATACTATCTTCCCACAAATTTACTTGCAGCTATTAACCTTGTTAAATATGAAAACCAGCTGTTCAACAGTATCAACCATCTGTAGCTTGTAGATTTAGGATCAGGATCATATTTGGGAAATTATTATCCCAGCGCTCATAAAGGGTGTAAAATGTATTTATGTACCCAAAAACATGGTGGGAAAATAATATCCCAATAAACTATAAGAGGTTAAGTCGTTATATCAAAATAATCTCCTCCCCATACTTAGATACCCATTCTACTCCCCTCCACTAAACACTTTTATGAAATGACTGAACAGTAAATTATTACACCAAAAGATCGTAATAGTTTAGATGTATAATGTTTATAATGATATAATTATATCACATCTATATCTGGATGTAATTCCGTTGGATTAAATTTCGCAGTGGGGTTTGGAAAGTACTGTGATTTGTTTACGTGTTTGGAAATATTGTAAAGACGTGGTTTGTATTGGCAGTAATGTTAGAAATATGCTAAGCAAATATGATCTAATCTTATTTTGTACAAGAAACGTTTGCTACTTTGAACTAAAGTTTGTGTATGCATTACTCTTCTTACAAGTTACACGTGTATAATATTTCTTAGTATAAACGAGAGCGTGTTTAGATGGTAATTTAACGATTTATAAATGATCTAACCTAAAAAGTTGTACATGTTTTATCTGTACTTTTACGTTAGGGGTTGAACTTTTTACATGTTGTTAAAAAAAACAAAAACATAAATAATAATGTGCTTGGTACATGCGTTACATTATTCACAACAGTGACAGAGATGTAGTGCCGTGATAAACAACTTGACTGAAATTTACATTTTATGTTTACAAAACAGACTAAAACTATTGCTCTGACCTGTGTAAAGATAGATAGTGTTTGTTAATTAACAGTTTTGAAAAACAGCTGGTGTTTAAAAGATTAAGTTTAACAAACACTGGTAAACATTACTAGATAGAGTTGAATAATTTATATGATAAAACCGGGCTTGTCCGACGTGTAATGTAAGGGCAATTTATGTATTGTAGCAATACTTATTTTGAAGCAGTTACACGAGATAAACTATTTATCTGACGAGAAACTATAAATGGGATTAAACACTCTGAAAGTAATTGCAAATGTTATATCAATGGAAAGTAAGGTAGGGTCTTGAAAGTTGTTAGTCAAATAAACAGTATTTATGGATTTATGGTGGCGAAGATAAAATGATAATCATGTATAAGAATTAACATAAAGATAATATACAACAAGCGTATTTATATATTGTTTTAGAAAAACATAAATTAGCTACATCTGTTTTATATGATACTAGGGGAAACCCCTGCGTGCTCCGCACGAGAACCTCGTTGGAAACTTCTATGCACATAATAATGTTATATTTTCTTTATAATAAAGGTATAGGATTAATAATAACGCCAAAGCTAAGACGGTAAATAATGTTAAATGTTCAAATCAAATAATTTCGCATATTTTATAACAACAGTTATAATAAAGGTTTAAAGAACCAGCAAGGCTCAGGTCTACACTTAAATAACAACATAACTTAAAAGTTAGAAATACAAATAATTACTTCAAAGTTTGAAATCAGATGTTAATGGAAATATTAGAGCAAACAGCTGTTTTATATGTTATTTTATTCAATTGGTTACTACGGTAATGAATGTAAATACATTCAAGAAACATGTGTTGGTTCATCAACACCGAACTTAAGAATTTTGTTCTACTAAATTTACAAATATTGAAATAAAAAAAATGTTTTTATCAATATTAATTATAGCTTCTGTTACTCAAGGATAGAGTGGCTTTTTATTAGTAAAACTATTTTTTCAATCGGTTTAGTAGTTCCAGAGATTACCCCCTCCCCTACATACAAGCAAACTAATTAAACTCTTTATACTATTAGTATAAGATAGCATTCGAAATTAAGAAATGTATTTTAAAATAAAATGTAATTTAAAACTATTTTCCGAATGTAAGACTATTAGAATGAATAATTAGGAAATTTAACTACTAAGGGACATAAGCGATGAATAATGCAAATTACATTATTTCCAGATCTCAATGTGCATTAAAGTCTTTTTCATTATACAGCACCGAAGGTTTCTGTAATACCTGTTCGTAGACAAGTAAGTCCTAATTTTCCGTGCGGTAAATTTTACGGGTCACCAGCTGGTTTTACAAATAAGAATAGACATAACAGTTTTATGTAAGCAGCTGATTGATTTTGTCAATGGAAATAAAACAGAAAAATCAAACAAGTTTTAATTTTTTTTTATGTTTTGATTAAAAGTTACTTTTTCGGTGTAGTATAACGAAAAATGTCGAACATAACACGCCAGGTAAATTTGTCCGTGCTTGCATGAAGGCGGTAAGTAGGTCCGCTTCGCGCGGGAACTACCACGTTCGCGCGGAAAACCCCTATTTACCGACCTTGTAACGTAATATACTATTATATATACTTTGCAGAAATGTATTTCAAGGATTTTCAAAAATATTATAGTAGACAAATTGTGAGTAGCCGTTAGTGTCAAGTGTTGCGGAGAAATATTGCTAGGAAACTGCGTGTTTTATTTGTATGTGACAGATGTAATCTTGTATGGAACCTAACGATGTTTCCACTTGCTTCTGATCATATATTATACTGACCACGTTTTTTTCACAGAATAAAGAGTATGTCATTTCCTATTATAAATGACCTATAAAATAGGTGTATAGTATAAAATAAATGATCCTAGAAAAAAATATACTTATTTGTGGTAGCCTAACTGGATTGTTCATAAATATATATAATAGTTATTTACGTACCTTAAGCTGTAAGAGCGCTAATTACAAGCTGAGGGCGAAGTTTGAGGGCACGAGTGCGTAGCACGAGTGCGTTAAAGCCCAAGGCTGTCATGGCGCTTACAGCTTTAGGTACGTACACAACTTTACCACCCCCCCCCCTAAGTCAGCACCCCCCTCTTACAACGAGGCATATAAATAACAATGAGACATTACAACTAAATACACATTTATTATTTTATGAAATGGCAAATATTACAACAAATTACACTTAATGTACGTTTCTTCGTATCTTAGTTTTGACTTAAGTGGTATTACATTACCTACAGCTTTATTAGCACTTTCTTCTATGTCTGAAGGTAGACTTTCTTCAGATTCACTCATTTTCATCAACTATAATAGGCCGTTATATTAAAACAATAAACTGAGGTTACGTTTGTACGAAAACAACAACTCAGTTATGGCAAAATTGATTGTTTCAAATTAAACAGCTGACGCTGACTACTAGCGCTCTTGCGACCACTTCTCGAACTAGTAGCGGGTTGTAATGAAATAACATGCATTATTACATATCATGGAGCTTCTATTACATATCATGCAGCTTGTAAACAAGAACTTTACACGCCGCTCGGGATAGGGACGTTTAACATGGGGTGGGCGGTAAATACCTTTACGATCCAAGGAGTGCGAATTTGAACTGAACACGGTAGCATGTGCCGAACACCTTCTGCTGCGGTTCAAATGTGATTTTAACTTTATATGTTCGTGATGTACATTTAGTATTTCGTCTAGGTATAAGTGTTTTAAATGTTTTAATTTTGACAAATTTCCCAGTGTGCGAACAGCTTGATATTTGAAAATGACTGAATAAAATAGTCGAAACGGCCGTCATATAACAACGACGAAAAACAAGGATTGGACGACAGATCGTAAAGGTAAATAGTATATAAATAAATATAATCTAGTTTCACGATCGAACACAGAATTTCAAGTTTCCTTAATATATATTAAATATTGTCTATTGTTAGATTTAAAGTTCTATGTCCAAGATTACCGTCATGTTTAACTTGCACAAATACTTGTAAATCAATAATGTCACTCACATCAATCAAACTAACTCGTAAATTCCACATATACTCTCTTACAAGATAGTCATACTGTAGTCATTCGCTTCATAAGGTCTTTTAATTTTGTTCATTTACTTTTTATAATACTTTTTTCAATATACTACTTAACATTCTTTCTGAAAATAAATAAATTGATGGTGATAATAGTGAATTTAGTTTGCCCTTGCTATAGTTTGATTCGAACTAGATGATGTAAGTTACTATTGTGAAAAGTAAAATATATAAATTTCTTGTCGCATAATTATATCAGAAAAACAGAAATTTACTATTAGTAAGAGAACTCTGTCAGCTCTTTTAAAGTAAATTACGATATCGTCATCGCATACAAACTTTATAATAGTTTTCATATTAAATTAATCAAATTGTTTATTGTAAGTGCTTTTAACTTAAATTAGTATATGTAAAGTAAACTTGTATTTTAGATTTCATAAAGTTATGTTTACTATTGTTTCATAAAGTTATGTTTAATATTGCAAAGCAGGTTTGAATATTCAACACTTGTTAGTGTAACAATTAGAACTGTGCATTTCAATTATCTAAATTTTAAGCCATCAATAATAATATTTCGTATTATATATTTGATTCTATAGACTTATATGTCTATAGTTGACATTGATTATTTTGAATAGATTAGACATTTTATGTATCGTAACGCGCACTTCCCATAACATAACAACAGAAACACCGTCCTCAGATTAATTACACTAAACACTAACCAACAACAATTAGCATTACACAGGCATATTAATTAACTCCCTAGAGTACTGCCTGAGACTAGGCCAAACTGTATATTACTGGTATAGTGCATTTTAACGTATGCATTGTGCGTTTTAATGTATTAAAACCATACACTTTTATGAGCAGAAAGGTGGGGCATTGTTACTAAGTTCGCTTTTATTCCTTTTGAAACACAAATTAGTTTTACAAAGATAAAACGTATTATATTTATTTCATTTCCATCATTTGGATCTTGGCAATCAGTCGAAGAAGACTCGATAGTTCTATTGTTCTGTTGTTGTTCTATTACGAACAATTTGCTAAACCAGTTTACATCATATTGATGAATTCATAAGGAATTATTTTCGTTCAGCCTTCGAATATAACTATTTTAGTAGTTTGAAGTAAGTGTTACCCATTCAGTGACTTTGGTCCCCAAAATAAATAAAAGTACTAACAATTAATTGTTCTTTTAAGTTATTTTGTTTTATATTTTTAAACATTTTGAACTTAGTAGTTTCGTACTTTATTAAAAATATAAAGAGATTTTATTCTATTCAGTTTTATATTTCGTAAGTAGAAACTGAGAAAATGTATATAAAATTAAACATTTTTTATAATATTTTATCTTTGTATTTCTTAAACGCAGTACCAATTCTTGATTATCCAGATTAGTATCATACGCAGGGCTATAATAAACATTTTCGAGATTTGTAGTTTCAAAAAATGTAACTAAATGATTATACATAATTTACTTATACTTGTCATGTACGATTATACAAATCATTTTGATAAAAACAAATAAAAAATGTAACATAAGAAACTAACTTTTGGAGTGAATTTATAGTTTCTAATGGTCCACCTTTCTCGTTAGACTAAGCTACCTAAGCTTATTTAATACAAAATTAAAAATTAAATCATAAGCGATTGTTTTAAAACTCATAACATTTTAATTTATTGACTGTAAAGAAATCAGTTTTAGAATTAAAAACCTGATGAAATTTAAATAACCAATGATGATTTTATTATTATCCGGTTGAATATATACAAATAATACAACAAACAGACTATAAAAAATACTTTGATGCTGATTCCAAAACTTCTAGAATACGGCTCTACTATACCACGATGTGTGTGATTATATGTTTTTATCTGACTAATTAGTATCCAGATTTATAATGCATAGGTTAACTTTACGGGACATGATTGTAACCATTGCATGTTCGCAATTTTATTTGAATCATTGTTTATCATAGTTTTCTACAATATATAAACAAAACATATAAAATAAAAAAAATTAATAAAACAGACATTTTGAGCCGTTGTATAATGTCTTTCTCTATAGTATTAAGAGCGTATTCACGTAGATGTAAAAACAACGAGAACGACAATGTAAAGTGCATTAATTCCAGGACTTAAACTGCTACCATAATGACTAATGATAACAACTAAATAAAGGAGGCTGTGGACACACGTTGCTGCATAGGACAATAGGATTACATTAGGCGAGTTACAGAGAGGGAATGGTCGAGGCTGATAGTTAATTCAATTATAATATAAGTGTGTTCTGTAGAGTCCATGTATCCGTTAAAGAAAAGACTGTTCAATTTTTATTTGTGAAATACATAATAAAATAAACGGTACCAGAAACTGGCACATACTTTCTCACAAACATTTTAAAATTATTAAACAGATTCACTGTGACTTCATATTTGTATTAAAGTAGAGGACTAACTAATAAATATTATTATTATTAGCTAGAGAGAAAACTATTCGATCGATAACGAACAAATTTGCACCAAACATGTAAGTTAGGCCTGTATAGATGCACGAAAAAAGGTTTTGAAAATATTTGAAAAACAATCCCCTTCTTGGCCAAAAACCCCCAAAAATCAGTTATTATTTTGTTATAAAAAAAAAAAAACAGCTCTAACGATTTTGATAAAATTTGGCTTATTTGTAGTCCTTAATATACCTTACCATAAGAAGAAAAACAGCATCTTTCTAAAAATTCTCGTTTAGCTAATAATAATAGTAACTGATTTTTGGGGGGTTTTTGGCCAAAAAGGGGGTTGTTTTTCAAATTTTTCAAAACCTTTTTTTGTGCATCTATACAGGTCTAATTGACATGTTTGGTGCAAATTTGTTCGATATCGATCAAATAGTTTTCTCTCTAGCTAATTATAATAATATTTATTAGTTACTCTCCTACTTTAATTTATCCCCTCTTCTACTTTAATACAATTATGAAATCACAGTAAATCTGTTTAATAATTTAAATATGTTTGTGAGAAAGTATGTGTCAGTTTCTGGTACCGTTTATTCATATTGAAATAGCAATATCAAAAGTATTATTCTTAAACTATACACAATTTAAAAAACTGTTTGAAGATAGGTGAAGAGAATAGTAATTAATTAATAGCTTTTATAAGTAGAGATAAAGTGTAACTAAATACATACACTTGCTGTCATTTCGGAATAAAATTATGAACTAAAGCTTGTTTCGTATTACATTAAGAGTAAATATAGAACGAAAGCTCGAGTGTATACATTGAGTGAGTTGAAATCTCTTCCGTTTCCAACGTCATCCACTATTTTAACTTGATGAGAGGAGTTTAAAATCGTAAGTGGATATAAAAGTAAACGTAAGATTTGACTAGTAAATAAATCAATACTAGTCTTTAGTATAATGGCCTACCATAAGAAACCAGAGGTCGGAATGTATTATTATAATAGCCTTGAGAAACTCTTCCTCTCAAATTCAAAATGATTTTTATTTTCAAGTTCATTTTGTATAGGCAAATAGATTTATTTCTCATTGACTACTGTACAAAATGTAGATGTGCTACAAATCACACAAATTGACTTTTTAAAATTTGAAATACAAAATTGCCTATGTACTTTAACAATTTTATGATTACATTTATCAAATGTCGTTTTAATAATATAAGTCTTTACTAATTTTATTTTGTTCACTTCAAAATGTATTATAAGTTTACAACTTAAAATATTTAAATATGTTATTATCATATGTTCATCTAAAAAGACTTATTTGTCAGTGGTTTTTTTAAACTCTTTTATGGTGTTTGAAAAAATTTAACTTTTATGGTTTTATGCAAAACCTCGTTCAAATTGGCAAACAAGGTTTACTTCTTTATAAATGCATTTCTTTCTATTAAGTAAAAATAATACATTATATATTATTAATATTTATAAAATAAGGTTTACAGTCATGTAGAATTATTGCAACGAAAGGCTCAAAATAACTGTAAACAATAATATGAATTTCACTGTTTAGTTTTATATTTTTTAAATGGTCAGTACCACTGCAAGTTATTAGTTTAATACATTTTAATTTCCAACAAAATGTATTACCACGAAGGTTGCAACAATCAAATAGAGGGAACTAGCAATAATATATAGATAAGACATGTGATACTGTAATAAGCACGTAAGAGCAATGCTAGTACAATATATACGTCTATTGTGTTGTTACATTTCAAGACGAGGCAATCTAAATAATAATGCGGAAGCAATAATTTTCCAGTCACGTGACACAGTGATGATATTGTCTTCGGTTTACTTGTTGCCTTTGTAATAATTATGGAACCTTATTGCAATCAGAAGACATTTTTGTATAGAACTATAAGAGGGTATATTGAATGAAAGATATTTGACACAGAAGAAAATGAAAATGTATTACTATGAAAATGTATTTCTCAATATGTAAGCAAAATCGGTAAAACACTAGTATTTAACTAATACAAATTGATTAGAGACAGAAAGTCCTAGTAATAAAACACAAGAAGAAATACAAAGAGTCATACGTAAATCCCGTTTGTAGAATTCTTAGGTTTGTTTGTAGCTGCACAAATAGGTATACAAACGAATTAACTTATTTTAATCACTGTGGGCGCATTTTACACATCAAATAAGTATTACTCCCAATATCTGTCCTTTCGAATCTATAATTTTGCGAGTGTCAATATTTTATTGAGTGGGCGAGGCAGCGAGTAATATTTAGTGACCTACTATATTACGAATTAATTTAAAACGTTTATCCAACAAAGTTATCGAAATCAACGTTAATATCGAATTCCAGCAATACAATGTTAAATGCCAGAAATGTTTCCTCACTTAAATAAATTAAATATATAGGCTAATTTACTCTTCCCTTGAAAATCACAGATTTTTGGGACCGACTCAAAATATTACCTGTGAAAAATGGCTAATAGATAATTACCATTTTAAGTACTTTTAATATATTGTCCGAAAATTTTGTTGGATAAAAACAGGTAATATGAAACATATATTTAGGTTTAAAAAAATATTATTTTTGTTTTCCTAATTTACAAAATACTGTTTTTATATACTTCTAGATTCAAACTATGTATTATTAGTTATTTTTCATAATTAACAGTCGATAACAAAACTCTAACTAAATTTCTTTAACGGTAAAGAAGTACTTGCTAGTTTTTCCAATAATTTTTAAAAATAGAACTTGCTATTTTCATTTGACCAAAACAATACACAATAATGAAATATACTAGTAAAACATATACCGAACAATACCACTTAAAATTTTAACCAATCCTACAACGATTTTAAAGAAAGGAGTTAATACGTTATTCATATGTAGGAAATAGTTTCTAAAGTTTCATTTAGAGAATTGAATCAATCTTAAGAAATAATTCACCTGTTTAGGGACTGTTTACTGTTTAAAATAAATAGGCGAGTCATAAATAAATAAATTTCTGGTTTTATTTAAACAAAAATATCCGGGTTTGTTCTCACAAAGGCTATTTAAGAAACTCCCACAAAGTTGTGAAACTAATAATGTTCTTCGTACATCTTATAGGATTTTTATCTAGAGAAAGAAACACTTTAAATCATAAAATCAGATCTCCTCCACATTTTAATAAGACCTTTCCAATCCCCTTTACTACAATCCCTTCTGAGATGACTTAACAGTAATTACACTACAAGTACAAGGTGGTTTAAGCAGGTTGATATTCTTTTACAAAATAATTAAGTTGGATTATGTTCGAATATTTTAGACGTGCGTACTGAACAAAAAGTACGTATATTTGTTCTAATTGATCCCCGAACGGTAATCATTGTCTGTATGTTTGTTCTAAACCCTTTATTGTAATGAAATGTATATTTACACAATTTTGTATAATTAATTCCTAGAAGGGATTCTTCAATGTTCCTAACTCTAATAAACTAATTTCGAACAAATATTTAAAACATACTTCATAAAATAAATAAATCTAATTGGTTTTGTTTTAAGAACAGGTTATAATCGTCTTTAAAATAATTTTAGAATTTCGGTAAATAATTTTCATTCAGATTGTTAGTTAAGTTTTCAATATAATGTAATTATGTTTATGGTTAAGCATGGTGTCAAATAATTTGTTTATAATTATTGTTTTTGAAAGCGAAAATATGATTTGAAAAGTATTAAACAATTAATTCATAGATAAGATATATTTTATATAAACAATATTATAAACAGAATATCTCTAAGTACAGTATATAAATCTGTAACAACCGATGTTTGAATTGAATTATATTACAGTAAACATTTTTCGTTGGTTTTTGTTTGTGTTTATTTTTATTTTTCAATCTAACCCAAAAAAGATGTTGGTTTTGATGAATAAACTGTTTATACATTTGATAAGTAAAATTGCCTTGGTAATGAATGTAAAAAAACATGTGTTGCTAAGCTTTTTACATCTGTTTTTGTGAGTTGTTGTCTTGAGTTCATACAAAAATCCGATCGGAAAAAAGCATGTTCAGGTTTTTCCTAATTTGAAAATTCTCCAGGAACTTTAAAACATTTTCTTTCCATAAAAACCTAATTCGGACTATTACGAATATTTTAAAACAAAAAATAGACAAATTGGTCCAGCCGTTCTCAAGTGAAGCGCTTACCAACGAACAGCATTTCATTTTTATTATATAGATTATACTGTACATTCGAATCAATTGTTTTATCTGTTATTTAATTTATTGGTTGCTATGGTAATGAAGGTAAATACTTTCAAATATCACGACTGTGTTAGTTCATCAGTCTAGGCATAACATAAAATTATTTTGTGTGTTTAATTTTATTTATGCACTTTTCCTATATTTTAATAGATATTCTGCTATTCGGGGCGGAGACAAATCCAAAAATCAAAGATTATAAAAATGGGTTCAGCCGTTCTTGAGTTATAAGTGGTGTAACAAACCTGACCTTATTATATATAAATATATAGATGTCATAATCTTTAAGGGTCTCCATGTTGCTATTTGTGAATCTCTACAAATAAATCTAAAAAAAGCTGGTAAAGTAATACAGAGTGTCTCAAAACATATAAAAACATTTTGAACCGATATATTTATTTGAAGAAAATATTTAGAAAGATGATATTTGTGATGTTTTGTTATATAAAATTAGAAATGTTCAAAATGATTACCGTTAACTGCAATACAACGCCCTAATACAGATTGACAAACTAATTGTACAGTATCTAAAGGGAACTCGTTAAAAGCATTTATAATCTCTCTGTTCAGCTGACCTAGCGTCCTTGGCTTTCTGCCGTACACAGTGTCTTTCAAAATTCCTCAAAGGTAATAAAATTAATAGTCCATGGGTGTTAGGTCTGGAGATCGTGCCGGGTACTCTGAAGCGCTTCCTCTTCGCCCTATCCATTTCTGAGGAAAGCTGTTACCAAGAAATGTCCTTACATCACGATGATAGTGCGGGGAAGCCCCATCTTGATGAAAGAACAGTTCTTCATCGTTATATAGGTGCTGTATAGCTGGAATAATGTTGTGTTTGTAGCATTTGTAAATAATCTTCACCTGTAACTGTTCTTTCAAAGAACATGGTTACCTTACCTCGTGATGATAGACCATACCATACTGACAAGCCAGGTAAATTCAATGGCTTCTGTTCAATTATGTGTGTATTTCGTTAGCCCAGTAAACACAGTTATGCCTGTTAATTGTTCCATTTAGTTTAAAGGTTGCTTCATCTGACCAAACAATGAAATAAATAAACCACAATTTGATGCACACATGTCCCGAAACTAAACTCTCCTGTCTGGATCGTCTTCATTTAACGCTTGCAGAAGAAGTCGTGAGATGTAAGGTCTCCACTTATTAGCTTTTAAAATTCTATGAACACTATCTTTTTAATTCCAGTCGCACGAAATATTGTCTGAGAGATTTGTTTGGAGATTGTGTAAATTTCTGCATAACCACATCGACATTTTCATCATTTGTAGAGGTTATCCTCCGCCTGGACCGTTCTTTGTTCACATTTCTCACTGTCCCATGTGTTTCAAACTTGTCACAAATCCTAGCAATTGTTATTCTTGATGGTGGTTGTGTTTGAATTTCCGTTTGCCATCGTCTTTAAACCTCTTTAACATTCTCAGTCTTCCAGTGACACTTTGATCAAAAGACAACTGAACTTCAGCCAAGTTTATCATATACTAAACGACAGAAATAATAACATTGAGTTCCATTGTTGAAAAACAGCTGTTTTAAATTATCAGTTGATATAGGTTTACAATCTGTATGTGTTTTCTTCAAGAAAATATATCAGTACAAAATGTGTGTACATTTTTTTGAGACACTCTGTATATGATAAAACGAAGTCTGAAGGGATCAGTTTAACTGCACAGTTTATCACGTGTGACGTCCAACGAACTATACTACTATGAATTTACCTACAGGAAGCCATGACTTATTTTTGATTAAATCTGTAACCCAATTATTTTTAAAAATAATTTCACATCATATTGCAAAACAGAAAACTTTGTACATGACAAAAAAATCAAACTTAGGAATAAGACAAAAATTGACCAAAGTAATTTTATTTTCTAACATGTAAATATTATCATTGTCTTATTTGTACGTCTATGTATCTTTACTAAACTACAATACAAAATTGGTTGTAATATTTTCCTTATTATTACCTTGTACGTCGTTTCTTGCCTGTGCTTGTACGGATATTGATACTTGTACACTGATATTATGAAAATTACCAAGGCATAAACTTAATTTATAATAATGTAATATTCTTAATTATAAAAATCATTATATAATCAACAATTACCAACACTTACAAACAAAACCGCATTGTGAAATATAAACATATTGAAGAATCTACAGAGTTTTATACTGTTGGAACAGCGTTATTGTAATGCCTACCGTGTGGCCGGGCGTGTTCTTGCCCACTTACGACGCCTTCAGACCACGGACGCAACCCCAGATTTCGGCTCGGGTTCTATAGTCCAGTGCGCGATCCATTAGTATATATCGATGGTGACGTCATGTCTGAGCGATAAACTGAGGAAACTGCTCAGTACTTTAAAATTTTTACCTGGGTTGTGGCCTGCGCGAGAGACTGTAATTTGCACCGATAAACTGTGCAGTTAGCTCAGTTAATCAAACAGTTTCCACAGTCTTGTCTAGTAGTTTCTAGCCACGCACGTCAGCTCTTGACTTTATTATTTAATCTTCTGTTGTTACCTCCATGGCGAAAAAAAGTACAACTTCTGAATTTCATTGATGCATATTGAAATTTACCCAAAATCAATCGTACCTTTTTATTCAAATCGTATAACAAAGTGGTTTTAATAGAAAAATTAAACATCTCTAGCTGATGCGACTAGTGATAGTGTTTTGAGTTGGGAACCGGAGTTTTGCCTACGGTGTCAGGTAGATGGGGGGATGCCGTCGGCAACCTCTTGGTGCGGAGATTTGCCTACGGTGGGGGCGCGAGAAAGAGAGTGTGAGGGAGGGAGAGAGACACCATTTCTTGTAGTGATTATTAAAGAGCATCCACCTTTCTCGTAATTATAATACGACGAAATATTATAATTATACAAATATTATAATCATACTGTTATCGGCAAAATACTGTGACTAAACAGTTTAGGTAAGTCCTCTAGTTATTTTTTAATTATAATTATATAAAGTGATAATACGACGAAATATTATAATTATACAAATATTATAATCATACTGTTATCGGCAAAATACTGTGACTAAACAGTTTAGGTAAGTCCTCTAGTTTTTTTTATTCTAATTATGTAAAGTGATAATACGACGAAATATTATAATTATATAAATATTATAATCATACTGTTATCGGCAAAATACTGTGACTAAACAGTTTAGGTAAGTCCTCTAGTTTTTTTTTATTCTAATTATATAAAGTGATAATACGACGAAATATTATAATTATACAAATATTATAATCATACTGTTATCGGCAAAATACTGTGACTAAACAGTTTAGGTAAGTCCTCTAGTTTTTTTTATTCTAATTATATAAAGTGATAATACGGTACCTGTAAAGTGATAATTTTTGTACCTGGCAGAATTCTTTCTTTTATAATCACTAGAAGAGTCTCTTTGTCTCTCTTCTCTACAGGAATCTCTCTCCCTCCCCCTCCCCCTCTCGCGCCCACCCCCAACCGTAGGCAAAACTCCGCAGTTTGAGGTTTCGCGGATGGGGACCCTTTCTACCTGATACCCGTAGGCAAAACTCCTACACTCTTTTGAGTTTCGATTAGGGGAGCAACTTTTCTCAAGAGCATTTGAAAAATGTTGTCATCCATTCGTAGGTAATTCCTGAAATCGGCAATTTCCCCTCCTTCTTTCAACTAGTTCGGCAAATGACAATCGCTGGGCAAAACACTTCTTTGCAGGAACCAATCCTTGCTCCAGAGTTCACGCCGCCTTTTCTTCCACTTATTTTCTTCTTCAAGCTGCAATTACACAACACACTGCTGTTGTTTTTTTCAGACACTCATTGTGGAAATATACAAGCACAATACACTGTAACTATATACTGCACGAAAACCCTGAGACAACCGAGAACAGAACTGAGGAGAAAACTGAAGTACCACAAAGTTCTCACAGTTCATACAATTGTGCAGTTTTATTTGAGAAGTTAAATTGATCGTGTGTGGGCCCCTTAAACAAACTGTATTAAAGCATAAACAATTCTTTCAACACAAATTATAAAATTGTAACCTTTAAAGAACCTTTTAAAGTTCTTAATCGAAAGAAACACAAACATTCAAAACTGATACTAGGAACCAAATAAAACTTAGTTAAGTTGTGATTAAAAATTTAGTTTAGTTAAATTAAATCATGAGGAATAAATAAATTATATTAGGTACGAAATCTCCTATTTTACAAACCACCATACAAATTAGTTATACGTTAAAGTAGAAAAACATTTGAACGCTTCGTATTAGGAATAGGCCAATTGCAATTGCAGGTCTAAATTGACCGTTTTGCATTTCGTTCATTAGAAATTGTTTATTTTTCAATCATATCCAAATCATGGCCATGTTTAAATTTTCATGGTTTTCGATTTTCTTTAAATTGTTCATGAATCTTCCCTGAAGACATTTAAAACGGCATGTGCAATAATTTGTATTTTTTTATTCCTTTTTCATGCAGTTGCCAAGGATGGTTAAAGGAAAACACGATCAGAAATTAAAAATGTATCGCATAATAGGTTATTTTGTGAATTTTCTTTCATATATTTAGCTCGAATCTTATGAATCAATCCTTTTGGTCCGAGATTTGCAATTATAATATTTTAAAAAATTACAATGTGAACTGAAGTGAAAGAGGTGTATGAAAAGATTATTTCGTGCAACTTTGCGTTGTGATTGGAATAAACGGATGCAACATAAGTAGCGATTTGATTTGACATACTGTATTTTGTACAATATTGGCTTTGAACGATGAACGATGAGCTTTAGTTATCCCAGTTTAATGTATCACTAACATTAAATTAGTATCATACCATGTGTTTCGAGAATCATTTCTATTAAAAAAAAACTTTTCATAAAAATCTGAAATAATTAGCACATCTTAGGTTTTGTCATAAGTTTTCATAAGTTTTGTTTACAGAACTACTAGAATAAAAGTAAAGTAGCTTTTAATTAAAGTGGTAAAAAGTCCCTCATACTTTTACAAACCAATAACATTATTTATCTATACTAATATTATAAAGAGGTAAAATTTGTTTGTTTGTATGTAGCGGGTAATCTCTGGAATTACTAAAGCGATAAAAAAAAATAGTTTTACTAATAAAAAGCTACACTAACCCTGAGTAACATAGGCTAGAATTAATTTTGAATTAAGGGTTGAAACAACCTCTAAAACAATAAATATTAATTAATTGTTATACTTTCCTCGAAGGTAGAGAGCTGTAATTTTGTACATTTATTTCTTACACGATGCATAGAAAACGTCAACTAGATTTGAATTTTGTAAACATGTCAAGGGGTAAACATGTGTTGACAACCCCTAAAACAGTAAAAATTAATTGTTATATTTTAATTAAATTAAGTTAGTGAAAATTTTTACATTTATTTCTTACAACATACATACAAAAGTGAATGTGAAAATATAGTACCAAACCTTATAAAAAATGTTGATTGTTATACTTTCCTTAAAGCTAGAGAATAAACCCTTAATAAATTAAGGAATTTAAAAATAAGGAACCACTGTGTTACATCCTAATTCGAGATAAATTTAATAGTAGGGCCTATTTATATAAAATAACCTGTTTGCATTTGCTTCGACGTGAGTCATCGCGGGGGTTGGTGAGCGAAGTGAGCAGGGGGCGGAGTCCTCTAGTAATAGAATAAAGTGACGTATGCATCGAAAGCCATTTAAAGAAAATAACAAAAAACCTGCTTTAGAACGAAAGATTTGCTTCACTAAGGAGAACTCTTTAAGTTTATTAAAACAAATTTCAAGTTTTCCATACTTAAAAGTAACATAAATTATCAAAATTTGAAATTTGCTTTGAGAGACGTGACTACAATTAAAGTTTTCTCTCAGATTAATAGTTTCCGAGATTCCAGTGCTGCTCCATTTTAAGGAAATCTCCAACTTGTATACTGAAGAGAAAAATGTATTAAAAGAACAAGATAATAAAGCACAAACACAAAACAAACTTTGAGTAGTGACTTGTAGCAAAGACATGTCAAGAGTTGGTGAGAAATATCGTGCGGACCCTGCGTGTTTTATGTGACAGATGCAATCTTGTACAGAGAGAGCATAATGATGTTTCCACTCGCCCCAGACATACATACTGTTCACGTCCTTTAATAGAATACAGAACATATATTTTTTTATAGTTGGCAGTTATGATTGAAGAAGGTTAAATAAATTTATCACAATAAAAGGTAAAATCTGATTTATTGTGTATTTATATAAAGTAGTAACTTAACTTTTATTCTTTTTGCGTTTTACGATGGAACATAACTTCAAATTCAAAATTTCCTTTTATAAATTTCAAATCTATATATTCTTTAGTTTAAAAGTTATTTGTCCGGGATTTGACATAGTCTACTATAATACATAGTTTTTAATAGCATGCAGTTAAAGTCTAATTAAACATTGTCTTACACCTAATTAATTCTATTCCTCTCATATAATTTTATAACTGCTTAGGGAATTCTTTTTATTTACCGTTAATTATACTATTTAAAACCACACTAAACATTCCGTAGGAAATTAACAGAACAACACACTATTTACGGATGTAGTATTTTTTTTTTTTTTTTTTTTTTTTTTTTTTTTTTTTTTTTTTTTTTTTGCTTTCCATGCCACTTTGGGCCTTTCGGCTAACGAGCATGTTTTTTTGGGTTTTTAATATTTTATGGTCCCCCGCGGGATTTGAACCCGGGACGTCTTGCTTATGAGGCAAGTACCATAGCCGTTGAGCTATGACAGAGGACTACGGATGTAGTAATATATTTAATTTGTCTTGCTAACGTTTGTGATTTAAGTTTAGTTGGTTACCTAAATTCCCCAATAGTTTAGGTTTAGTTGGCTAAATTTATCGGTTACTTAGATTTTTTAGTGATTTAAGTTTAGTACAAGGTACAGATGATTACATTAAACATGAATTAAATTAAATTATTAAACGTGCTCAAAACATATAAGAACTCTACCAGGGGTTTTCAAGTAATGTAGGGAGACTTCATCCGAATTATGCCGATTACTTTAAATAAATAGCTCATTTAATAAATAACAAATTTTAATCAAAACCAGAGTTATAAAATGTACATTCATTATAGATTTAATTCGGTTGTGTTTAATATAGATTTTATCATAACAGTTAAACACATATTAAATTAGTTTATACAATTAAGACAGTATCAAATACTTATTTATAATTTAAGATGGAAGTCTTTGTCATGTCTTTAAATTTATAAAAACATATTATTATATTGTGTATTTATTTAGTCTAAATTGATTTAATAGATTACGTCATATGTTGCATATTGCATCAAGCACTTGCCATAACGTTGGCTACATTACAAACAAGTCAAACACTGTCCTTAGATTTACTTCATTCAGCGTGCAACAATAATTAGCACTGAACAGTCAAAAATTAACCTCTCTAGAGGAAATCTAAGACTAGGGCCCATTGTTATTACAGAGCGTTTTAACTCAATGTATCACGTAGTAATAGTGAGGTACTCGTCTGTATTTATTACTACTTATTCTATACTCTTTACTACTAAGTAGTATACACATTATAAGCTATGTCCACACTCGTACGCTTCCCTTTCCCTTTCATCTTCAACATGACGAACGTTGGAGGGAACGTGTGTGGCAAGCGTAGGGGAATGCTTCTTCCCCCATAAAGATTTCCTACTGAATCTGCATTGACCTTGAAATTAAACGGTTTTTACTTTTCTATTATTTGTACTACTTTGTATATACAGTTTTTTATTGATTTTCATAAATTTTTTATTTTTCTTTAAGCATTATTTGTTTTTGAAGTAAAAATCATTAATAAATAGTATATTTCGCATCTAGGGCCGAAAATGAGGTTTTGCAGGCTTGAGATCGTGTTTCAAGTTCGAGACGAAGTCTCGAACTTGAAACGATCGAGAGCTGCAAAACCCTTTCGGCCGTGGTGCGAACGCTATTTTTCACCACACTACACAATAAAATAAACGCTATATAAAATTAAAAAAAAAAAAATTATTTAGCACACATGAAAATGAAACTTTGAGGTTATAAACTAGCTAGCTATGGAAAGTACAGTTTTACCTCAGTGTAGTTTGAAAACAGCCTAACATTTAAAAACAAAACTTAACTTATATTTTAATCTTTTGTCTTTGTAAAAGTTAAAGGTACAGTTTTGAAAGGTATTTCATAACGACATTGTGTTGAGATATAAGTTCATATTTTAATTGAATAAACGAACAGCTGACTTTACGGCCCTAGGGCAGAAAAGAGCTACTTTCGGCCTCCAAATGACGTTCCGAAAATGGCTGTAAACATCGTAGTGTGGTGAAAAAGACTTTACTTACCTTTACATAATCCTTTAGTGCTTCTATTATGGCTTTCAAAACTTCGGGCAATATGGCAGAAATGCATTGCTTTGACACTTTAAATAGATATGATAGAGATTCTCCGTTAACCAGGAACCTTAACGTAATTGCCAGCATGATTTCAGGTGAAACAGAATCTCGGAAGCGATTGTTTTTTTTTAATTGCCGGCTTAATCATGGTCAAAAGCTCATGAAAGTTTCCATCGGACATTGTAGTAAAATTCATGAGCAAACCATTATCTACGTGAAGTTCCATTAATAATTCTTCATTGCTTTTTCTAAAAAAATGTTTTGTCCAGGTCGCTCGTTAACGTTTTCTTTTTCTCCTGTTACTCCTCGAAATCACAATGAAAGCAGAACTAATCGCAATAATCAAAAACGCGTAAGACTCTTTCATCTTGTGAGGAATGAACAAGTGTGGACAACAAATTGACTGCCTCTAGAATCTAGAGGCATGCGCTAAAGGCAAGTTGAAGATGAAAGGGAAAGCGAATTAGTTTGGACATATCTATACAGAGTGTACAGCCTATTCGTCTCAGATATATTGTGGACAAACGAATTATTTGAAACTCAAGCAGCAGTATAATCAAATTTCACACCTAAATAATACATTTTTTAGTAAAAAACATCTAAAAAATGGTTTATCTGCGAAAATCTGCAAGAAGACTTTTTGTACCAGTTTATATTTTGCCCTACTATTGCTTAATGCTAGTATGTACAGCTAAAAATAATCGATAGCATTTACAATGGCGATTGAGTTTAACGGAAAACCTTCTTTTATTAACTTTGCTCTCATTTTGGAAGAAAATTATGAACAAAAGAAAGTTTGGTTTATCAAAATGATCAATAAGATTCAAAGTAGGACAACACACCAAGTTCTATATTCCTTAACTATTATAGAGTTTATTGAAATCTCATACTTTCTTTACCCTAAGTTTGTTCTGAATCACTATTTTTAAAGTTGAGGTGTTGAAAATTGTAAGTGAATACAGATGTGAACAACGATGGCGGGGGGTATGTTGAGGGATTGTTAAAGATATTTAAAAAGACATTAATTTCAAACTTAAATTAATTACTTGCAGTACAACATGTTCTATTAAATATATTTTTTAGTACTAATTAGTTTTTAAGTTTTAAGAGAGAGAACATTACTGTAAGTGGCGGAAACATATCACTGTAATTGAAAGAGACATTTTCAACCTAATGTGCAAATAAGATTGCAAAATATAACTGGTACATCTCTAATAGAGTCCGGTGTTTATTCTTGCTAAATGAAAGCATTTTTACAATTCATTCTCACTAATATTAATGTGAGAAAATATTTGTTGGATAATTACTTTCTGTTTACCACTGATGTACGAGTATTTTATGTAGTTTATTGTGTTAGTAAACCACCTGTTGAAAGTAAATAATGGCCTAGCGAAGAACCTAGCTACTGGTCAGAGAACTTTTCTTTCAAATAATAAAAGAAAATCGAATACCTAGTGAAAAATGTGTTTAATTTTTTAAGATCATCTAGTAGAAACAACTAGATTCATTTCTTGTATATCATAATGCTTTTTCTATTTATAAGGACAACATATATATACGTTCCTTTTAAACACTTTTTTATAACTTGACACATTGAATTAATGAAAATGCTTAAATAAACCGAAACATTAATATGATTTTAATTAGTTTTCATTTTTACGATTAAAATTTTAACTTAATTAAGATATTTTAAGTTAATTAGTTTGTATTATTTGTTTGAAAGCTATTAATTTTTATTTTTATTAAATTTATTGTCACTAAGGTTGCAACATACGACCAGAACAACAAGTAATAATTTATACGTAAGACAAGTGATACTGTAATAAGCACGTAAGAGCAACGCTAGTACATTATACACGTATATAGCCTATTTGGTGTTACATCTCAAGATGAGGCAATCTAAATAATATTGCGGAAGTTATAATTTGTCAGTCACGTGACACAGCGATATTGTCTTCGGCTTACCGTGTTGACTTTGTAATAATTACACACGACCTTAATGCCATCAGAAAACATAGTTGTCTAGATATATTAAACGTAAGATATATGTTTTAGAAGGAAATGAAAATATATTTATGTGTTAATTTCACTGAATACACATGGGCAATAAAATTAAGTATTTTTTCTTGTTTTACATGGATATGTTTTACCGCTGGGGGTCAGTAGAAAATTTTGTAGCAAGTCTGGGTGGTGCAACGGATCATAAAATACATTTACGGCATTTTAAAGGTAAATATTATCGTCATGAAGGTTTACAGCCAACAATACAAATCTATAAAATAGTGAATACGTGAGCCAATATCTATAGTATTGTAACATTTTAAAGATTATTGTCATAAACGTGTAACCTACAATCATTTAAACAAAATAATTGACAAAATATAGGCTATTGTTTATTATACTAAAGCAAGGCGATTGTCTATAATACTGAAAAAATATAGGCGATTGTATAATATATTGATTAATAAAAATGAAGTATATGTTTGCAAGTAAATACTAGTAAAGAAATGTTTGGGGGTTTCAGGACGGGGATACATATCCATGATCCAATGTGTTTCCGTTAAACCAAGATTCTATAATATATTTGTATAACATACCTCCACCATACCTGTCCATATTAGAGTCACTGGCACACAATAACAGATTTAAAAATATCTTGTGTAACATTATTTAATATTTTTAAACACACAATTCTAATTTTATCAGATTAAAGGGGCACTTTAGACCCAGTAATTATTAAGTATTGACTGGGAGTATGATGTCTTATTGAAAAATAACACCAGTACCAGTGCTGTTTAATTTGGGGGAGAAATGTGTTTTCCATCATGATACTTTACACATTACCATTATAACATTATATTTCAAAATCGTCGTCGCTATCTCGGTCAGGCTATCTCAAAACGTGATCTGGTTTTATATGGTTTCGTGAGGTGTATTCTGTAAATAGCTAACGAGGTTGTGCTGTTTTAATCCATTTAACTTGAAACAAGCTTCATCAGATTCCATATCTTCATCACAGCTCCCTTTTTAATGGTTGGACTTTACGAAACTGGAGGATGCAGTGTTAGGCAATCCTCGAACAAACCATGCCCAATGGTTCTACAACTTATCGCTAAGACAACGTTACAGCCTCTGCCCAGATCTTCTTGAAATTTGTAGATCAATTGAAGTTCTTACTCGCAATTTCTTCCATTGGAGACGCTTCAGTAAACAACAGAGTCGTTAAATGAAATAAAATTTTACATATAATAATTCCAATACAAACTTCTAATTTAGGTAATGTAGGGTTTTTTCTAAAATAAAAAAAAGATATTCCACAATTGTGAACATTTTCAGCTGAAAATTATTTACAGACTCTTTATAATATTATAAAGAACGTAACATAACTACTTTCCTAAATATTGTAAGCAAGAAGATAAATTTCGGAGAAAGTTTTTGTTTTTCCTTTCTAAATGTTATAAAGAATATTTTAATCAACTTCCAGCTGAAGCACTATATAACTAACTGAGAACAATGCGTTTGAATTGAACTGCGCCTCCCGTTAACTATTTATAGATTTATTTAAAAATTTCACTTTGTATGTAGGACTAATTATATACCAAAATCCGACAAAAGGTCATAAATATTTAGTTGCATGAAACCCTTAAATTTAGAGCGTCCGACAACTAGTATTCCCCGAAAACTTTGTCGGACAAGGTTAATATTTAATTATAAACGTTTTATATAAACGATTCTGAAAAAATCAGCGGTTAGGTGCAAAATTTTATGGCGTCATAACTTTGCCATGTTCGGGGTGTTGGAAGCGGAGAAATGACCAATAATATTTGTCCGACAAAATGTTTTTCTTATTCTATATAAAAAAACTTTCAATTAAAAGTAAGATTACATTTAGGTCATAAATTTGTTTCCCGCATGAAATCAATGACTTGGCCCGGTTTCAAAGGAAACCCCCAATCTCTACCGAGAATTGTTACAAATAAAAATGTCGTCCGACTCGACGTAAATAAGGGATATACGAAAGGTAATCATAAACTTTTAAATGCCTGGGCACAAGGACTAATAGTTATATTTTCAAATTCATTAGTTAATAGCATCTTAAAATCTATGAGATTCATCGAGTGGGTGAAGCAGCATATAATTCATATAATACAAATATGTTTTCATAGCACAGTTTGGTAATTGAAACAAATATTGATCCCTTCATTCCATCACCGACAGAAATACTATCACGTAATGCTCTCATTTTGAAGTAAAATGAAGTAAAGAAACTGCCCTAAGCTTTCTGACACAGTTAAGAAAATAAGTAGTTACAATTATTTCCTCTGTAGATAGGATCATGCTTAATGAGGGAGAAGTTTATTAATTTTCCTAAACTACGTTCTGAAATGGAATAATCAGTTGTCACTAATTATTTCATTGTAAAAGTTACTACACGACCCCATTCCTAGTTTCTCACTTTGACTTCTCTGTCATAATCATTTATTAAATATTATAAGTTAGAAAATGTAAATCTAGAAGTGTAAAATAGGACAAACTATCTTCTTTCTCTTCTGGATAATTTAGTAAATGCATTATAGTCTTGGATCTGTTGATAAAATACACTTTGCTGTAAGCAAGCTTCAATAATATCTTTAAATCTATTCAGTATTGTTTGCGACTGCTTGTAACGTTACATTACTTGTAACTAAGGCCCTTAACATACGATCAACTTGCTGCTAACACCTGTCGGACCACTCAGAGCAATGGCGAGCAACTATGGCTCGTTATTATAAATAATTATATATTATAAAAATAGTTGTGCGAGAGTTGTTGGCAGGTATCTACAGTACTGTGGTGTGTCTTGAACAAAAGTTGATCTTAAGAAAGTAGCCTTAACCACTGTAACACATTTCGAAAATGCACTTACTTTTGGAAATTTGTGTTTATATTTAGTACTTTCACAAATAATTTTTCTAAGGAATCAGTTATTATTTGATTTCCATGTTTATCAAAACTATCAACTATCATGTTGTAATGGGAAAGCTCAGATCAATATAATATTTGGTAAAATATATTACTTCAAATACATTTGTAAAACATATTTCACACTGTAGAGTGTAGATGGATGGCTTGCATTACATGATTAATTATGATTACTAATTAAATTGCAAAAAAAAGTTTTTATTGAAACTTTTTTAATACACTCCTTATCAATAAACAATGAGACTTTGATAAAAAAAAGTATTAAAATTTAGTCAGAATAACTTGTAAAATTATTTTAATGTAAGATTTTACAAAATGTGGCATGTCCAAAGGTTAGGATATGAAAAATGGGCTAAGTACCAAGAATGAAACCAAATAACGAGTTAAGTGCACAGTTAGTAAACATAAGGTTTTAAATTATATTAAAAATATTGTTCACTATAAACTACTTATTTTATTGCTAAAAAATGCAAATAATTAAATTAAAATTATTATTAAAATTTTAGTTTGTTTCGTTAATTAATTGAGTGCAAATTGTTTGTTCTTCAATTACGTCTTCGTACTGTTAGTTTTCTTCTGATAAAAATGGAATAAACTTCTTTAGATCCTCTTTTTTGTCCTGTTTTATATTGTTTTTTATTTCTAAAGGTAGAAGTTTGCTCTTGACATCTTCTAACCTTTTTTTTAAAAAAACTTGTGTAGTTGTCCAATTTTCCAGTTCACTTAATGAGTTCTTTATGTTGATTATACCAGGATTTCCTTTCTGTATTTTAATCCACTGGACTTTAGATATTTGAAGTTTCTTGGTATCTAAACAAAGTTCAGCTGCATTCTTAAACTCGAAAAAATCTTCCTTTCCCATAAATGGATTAATCTTCCATAATCTTCCTTTCCTTTTATGGTTTGCCATAAAAGGATTTTTGCGGCAAGCACTGGCTAATAGGCGAACAACATCCAAGGAACTTCACACTTTTACAATTTTTTTCGTTTTTTCAATTTGTGCAAAATCTCTGTCACATGACAGATATGAGTGTCTCCGAATCACTCATTTCAATATGCCTTATGGACGAGCACTACACTTCTCACAGCATAAATAGTGTAACATAACCTACACTAGATTCAAGACTAGAGTCAAAACGCGCTTGGCACTAGCCCGGTTTTCATTACGCAGGTGACGGGACTTGATGCGTGTGCATTCTTGTGACTAATTTTTGAACCTCTACAGTGTAAACAAAACATAGCCCTCTTTATAGCCTATTGGGCCTGGCACTTACCACACTTTTCAATATCTAACTCAGTTATTTTTGTGTGCACTTAGCCCGGTTTTCATTTCAACTCTACACTTTATAAGTAACAATTTGTATTCGCTACCAGAAAGTTCATAGCACAAAATATATAAATTTATTTTCTGGTTGAAACATAATTTAATAGTTTAGACGTTGGTTTACTGCAACAATAATTTACCTCTTTGTTTAATCGCGATAGTGTGATAATAACTTGTTTATGTTTTTCAATATTAAATGCATGCATTGTTAGTAGGAACAGTTTGTGTAAATGTGAAATGTTAATTTTAAACGATTAATTCAAACAGGTGTAATGTTATTATACCACAATGTGTTACATAATGTACATATGTACACTGCAACTGATAACAGTGAAAACATATCAGTATTCATAAAACGGTACTATAGTATTTACTGGGGCTGTTAGGGTAATAAACTACTACAGCAATATATTATAGTGTTTAGTTCAAATACCAAAATTAGTAAACAAATTATTTACTTCAAATATTTACTGCAGTAAAAGTATTTACTGCATTATGCAATTAATTACTTAAGTAGTAAATCATGCAGTTATTTTCCCAAATAATACTTTTTAGGGTAAATGTAAAGTAAACGAGGTGATGCACGTTGTCTTCCTTCAAGTGATTCTGAAGACGGTATAAATTAACAGTATCAATATAGATTTTCAATAATAAACAGGAAGAAATAATGCAAAGTTAAAGTACACGCAATAATTGAAAACTTCAGCAGTTTTTTACTCTTTAAAAAAAGATTAGTTTTAGGTTGGTTAAACTTACCTGTTGTAGATAACTACCAAAACATTATGGTATTAGTGTAGATGAGCGTGACCATACTTATCTAGAAACTGAAAAACCTTCACATTTTCTTGTAAATATATTAAACCTACACACTCCACTAATTGCGGCAAAACAAATATGAGCAATAAGTATAAAACAACTAACATCGAAAACAAACGTTCGAAGGAGAATTAACAGCGAACTTTCAGCCATCTTGCTAAGCTAATAAAATACCTTTGTTTTAAGATAGTAAGAAGTGTTACCACCTTATATATACTGTATTTACAAACAGAAAACAAACAGTAATTGGGAACTTTTACTAAGTTAGTTTAGCTTCAGGTTTATTTTTAGGTTGCAAGCTAAAAAATAATAATAATATATACAAAATCAATCCTAAACTAACTTAAAGTATCTGAAATTTTTTGTAACTTATACTAATTTCCTTCTTTTTTTAAATATTATAGCTCTTAACTTACCCTACTTATTAACTTAACATATTGTTCTTCATTATATTTGGCAACATGTATTTGTCATGTTCCTAGTTTTTAGATTTCATAAAATAACCAAAATGGATGAACCTGAAATTTTCTTGTGTTTTTTCTATAATATTTGTCTCCCGCGACTATGCCTTGCGGTTTTAGACTCGTTTCTACTTTCGGAATCACTCTCATATACAAATACTGAAATTAAATTTCAATCAATACATTGGTTACCAATTAAAACATTAAAG
Organism: Philaenus spumarius; assembly: GCA_018207615.1. Classification (NCBI taxonomy): domain Eukaryota; kingdom Metazoa; phylum Arthropoda; class Insecta; order Hemiptera; family Aphrophoridae; genus Philaenus; species Philaenus spumarius. Next base: position 519,910 of record JAGFPH010000310.1, read on the forward strand.
CGTTTATTGGTACTTACTTAGAAAAAAGTTTCTTTTAAAATGTCTGTAAACTTTTAACAAGCAGCCAGTTTTTATGTTACAGTCCCCATGTCAAAGTTACTTGGCCATAAATATACGTTCATTCACAGTCTAAAATCTACATTTGTAAAGTTTCTCTCCACTTTAACAGTTATAATGCAATACTTATATCTCAGAATCGATTCTACTTCTAGTTCAAGTTTCTTGTGATTCTAAAGTGAATACCTTTAAAGTGACTGCAATTGCAAATGGATCAAAAGATGGCCATTTTATAGGCCAGTTAATTAACTATTGTAATTAATTATCGTCACATATTTTTGCATTCAAACACTATTTATATAAACATAAACTAACAACCTAAACGCAAACCAAACTAAAAGTATAATTGTTTTTATAATATAGTTGCTTTATCCGACGTTAATTTAACTAAAATAAAATGTTGTATCTATTACTTACTTTCTAGTTAATTGTTCGGTGGAGAAACGAATTGTGACATTACTATTTTGTTTTGTGTTACAACATTATTTTATAGGAAAAATTCAAATTGGTATGATTTTAAGAGAATTCATTTTCTTTGTATATTTACACATTGTAAATAATAAATAATTATAACTATATAAAAAGAAGTAAGTTATAGTGCTGAGGACAAACAATATGGAATCAGTTTAACAATAATGTTCCATATTTTATCAGCAATTTGAATACTTAATTTTAAAAGCATTGTATGAGTATCCAAGTCACTATTGATAATAATATTTTTACCTTTTTGTTTCCGTCTTGTGACTTCGTCTGCGTTTCTTATATATGACGCGTTTCAAAAACTATGTTTCATCATCAGATTAATAAATTATTAACAGTTCACATCACAAAAACACAACATTCAACTCACGTTACATAACACATATAAATTGTCTGATAGTCGTCTACTACGGCGGGCGGTCGAACGACAACTACAAAAAAAAAAAAAAAAAAAACGTAAACACAAATTGTTTACGATGTAATGCAATCTGCATCGGATAAACAAAATGCATTTCCCGAACAGAGAAACAGAATGTAGCTAAATGTAACCTCAGAAGAAGCAAACCTTAAACTAAATCGTGTAAGTTCTGTGTATTAGATTAGAAATTAAAAACGTCACTGAAATATAAATATGCTTACGTAGCAAATAGTAAATTGATTCTGGGTGCAACAGAGTAAGTGGTATGATTTTAAATGTTAATTAGTCCACCTATTTTTCATGTAAGAACAATATTTTTTATTACTTAACATGTTTAAAATGATCAAACACGACAGAGTATAAATTGAGGAACAATGTAGTCAAATGCCTAAGTCCCTCTAAAGTTAATATTAACTTTCTAAGTACTTTTATATAAGTTCTACCAATGTTGAACTGAATGTGGGAAAACAAAAATTTAAAGAGAACTTAAATCAAAAAGAAAATATAAAATGTTGAGTTTCATAACAATATGTATGGGTTTTTGTAAACCCCAAAACCTTAAACCATAGGAAAATTGAACTGTACACCTAATTTGGTTTTGATCTCTTTCAATCTTTTTCAGTTCTGTTTTAGTTTCTGGTTTTAGAAATCTTGTCTTCAAACTTGCACCTTAGGTATACTCGTATGCAAATCATGTTTACAAAATGATAAAACTACCAAATTGCGGAGGGAAAATTTAATACAGGACGTAATACTACCCTCTTGTAATTTGAGGTTATGTGTTGTCGTTTATACTCAGGTAAGTGTATTTGTGAGTGCACGCATGCGCAGACGAGTACTTGTCTAAGATAAGAGCCTATATAAACATCGTCTCCCTCATAATACCCCAGCTGGTGCGTCTTCTGCTACAAGCTGCGAGATAAACTTGGCTCTTTATGTTGCTACTTCGGTGTAAAATATTCATTTTAAGGGAAGGTTTCCCGTTGAGAAACAACATTGTTAAATAACACAACAAATCCATTTTATTAAAGGTAACACGTTTTACCTTTACTTTCACCTATTGATTTAACGTGCCGAGTGAAATATTTCATCAAAACGGATTTGTTTCAACGTAACTTTTCAGTCATGACGTCATGAGCTATCAAATTAAATATAAATATGAATGATGATCATTATAAAGAAGATTTATCGTAGGCAATGACTCGCATCAGAAGGGCGGTTACTTTAGGGGAGGGAATTTAATGATCTAAGGGTAGTCGGTTGCATGAAAAGGAAACATTGTTTTTGTGACCGAAACGCAATGTTTGACATTGGCGTGTGCAATGCGTTGCGATCGTGCGTGTGAATTAATACGGAGTAGTGGGAATGTTATGTAGCTTGTGGGGATGTGTAGAACACACATTGACAGTAACTAGATAAGGGAGGGAAATGCATCCCCTTGGTAACATAAAGCGCCCACCTGTTATATAGCTTAGGCGGGTCCTCCTTGTAAATTGAAAGTATATTGTGTCTGCATTGTAAACATATTTGTGAACATCTTGTGTTTTGTATCTCAAAAAATGATTTTCGGATCAACTATGAACAATTTTAAGATCAATTTATAAAGAAAAATTGCTAAGAAGAGTATAGACAATGAAACAGCCATTTGACTGATTCCAGTTATTATTATTATTTTTTTAAATTAAAAGTGTTGTCAGGTGTACAATATGGATTTAAAGTTAAACATTTATATATTTACATAATTATAGATTTGAATACAACATTTATTTTCTACAACAAAATAATAATAATGATCCATATTTGAAATATTTTAAATACTAGAAAATATTTTTAGCAATCTTTTAAAAATAACTTCTAAATTAAATATCTGTTTTACTGTCGGTAGAACTCACGACGTTTTGAAGACAACGTAAACAAAAACGTGTACATATTTTCAGAAGTATTACAAAGGAATTCACACACATCAGCCCAAGTCAGTGCCGTTGCGGCACCGGATGCAATTGACATGCAATGATACATAGTTAAATGGTTACCGTGCCGGACTATATGTCAAACACTCTATTTATTTTTAATAGTAATTCATGATCTGTTAGGGTAGTTACAATTTACTTAAGGCCTAGAGTTTTAACTATAGGAAGGTTTAGTTTGTACTTTATTAAAGGATAATGCTAAATGTTAATACAGTAACATTGTTTCAGGAAGCAGAAAAGGTCAGCTATAGTTTTAAAACAGTGACTTATATAACATAGCAATTCAAGTAGAAAGAAAATAATTCTAGTTTAGACACTAAGACCAAGCCTATTGTTTAACTTAGTCCTACGTTTATTTAACTGCTTGTAAGTTGTTCGTTGTATCTCATGTATCACTGAAGACGACGACTTTGTATTTGAAACGAGTTTGACTATTAAACTTATGCGTGTGAAAATAAGTGTATTATTATTATTTTCAAACATATATATGTACTTTAAATTTCTACTTAGTTTTTAATTTCATGGTTCCGAGACCCCAAAACTATAGCCAACTTAAAAGTGATATATTAACTTTTGATTCAATTTTAGTTATTTATTTGTTCAAGTGTTTAAGAAAATATAGTTCGTAAACCAAAATTTCGAATTTCATGTTATGTTTTGTTTAGTTAACATTTTCGATATATATTTTATTTATTTTATGACGAATATGAAACAATCTATCTGCTTTTCTGTTTCAAACATCTTGTTTTAAGTTTAGGTAGTTAAGGTTTACTATTGAAGTTTATTGTTAAATCGGAATCTGTCAATTTGAGTCTAAAAATGTCAATTTATTATACACAGTATTTCCTATCGTGTGAATGTAAGCTAAAAACTTTTAATTTTGGAACAAAATATCCTTAGGCTCAACATGGTAAATAATAGTGATTATCAATTTCGTAATATAGGCCTACTTGAATTAGTTCTGAACATGTTCATAAGGTGATTATAATTTTACATTTGATCATTTGCGATTCAAGATGTTGCCTATTTTATGTAAAAACGATTAATTTAGTGTGCCCTTTCCTTATAGAAAGTGGTTTGTACTTTTGTCTAAAGTTCATTCGTACCTCTGTAACGTTTTAATGGAATTTGATGGATTGTAGTTTAATGGATTTTGTACGATCCTCGAAGGTCACTGATTAAGTACACGATGTTTAAAGACATTGAATGTGTAATAAGTTGTTGGGAACTTGGTTGTTTATAAATATCTGTTGTTTTACATACTACGTTTCTAAACTACTTATTATTTTAACAGAATATTTCTTTAGATTTATGATTATTTTTATATTTATTTATAGCCTTATTTATTATTTCTCAAATTTGTTTTATTTTGTCGCTAAGCTATAACTCCCTTAAATCTTTATCAAAATTAATTATTCAAGCATAATTTTAAAGCTTATGTTCCCCTCTATTGACGGAAATTAGAAAGCTTAAAATTCACGTTTTCTTTACAAAAATGTATTAAAATATTTTTTTATAATATTATAGTTCTTATGGTTAATAATCAATGGTAGGCACCATCTATTAACAATCTGTTATGACTAATTAACATGACAGCTTTAAGGGTCTGCTGTAGTATCAGCCATCTTGTTCTTTTATCTCATAAGAGCAATGATAAATTTCAAACCATTTATTTCGTTTATTTTCTATCATAAAATTGTTTCCAAGGTCTCTCTCATTTTAAGCAAAATTACAATACGCATCAGTTTTGCATTTTAGATAAAAAAAAATGCTTTTCTTTTGTTATGTAATTGACATTTTATAAGTACAAAGTTTAAATTTTTTCCTAACAAAATAAAAAATGTATAATGAAAAGTAATTTGCAAGACAGATCCGAAATTGTATAAAGAATATTCAGTTTTTTTCAGCACTCAATTACAAAAGATGGATTTATAAAATGGTTTGAGATGAGGCAATGTCAAAGCTCTCAGATAAAAGAAATTGCACTGTTTAGATACGGTTATAAAGAGAAGCTCTTGCGTTTCCGGTTGCTTTCTCGTTTACTGGAACAAACCCTTAAGGTCGGGACACACATGACCGCACCGTGCCCGTACCTCACCATGGCCTACTGTTGGCCAACACACATCATGAAAAATCTAATGGAAACACGGCGCACCCCCTGTACGTTTCCATTAGACTATTCCCCTGCCGTGTGTTGGCCAACACAAGACCCTGCGGTGCGGTTACGGTGCGGTCATGTGTGTCCCTACCTTTAGTTAGATAGTTCATATTATTCCTAATGAAAATCTATTAAAAATCTGTTTGACTAACATGGCAACTGTTATGCAAGTGTAATCTATCACGAAAATCAATCAAATTAAATCAACGTAAAGCGTTATAAATATTTATAAACTGTTGTCAAATTAAACCAATGTAAATAAATAAACGTACTTTAATTAATTACATCAATGCATTACATGAGGTAAGTAGGCCTACTAATGACATGAGAAATATTCGCACGGATCAGCTAGTTATTAATAATAATATATTAGATTATTATATGCCAGTGTCACATGTAGGCCACAAAATGTATAACGTCGAAAAACTACGAACATTTCAGAAGAAAAATGAGTGTTTAAGCTCAGAAGTCTTAAGGTACTATTAAAAAAATTATATTTCCATACATAAAATATTTAAAATATGACATTAAAACTATATTTTAAGTAGCATTTTTAACTAAAGACTTTTTTAATAAATTACTTTGAAATAAAGACAAATTTATAAACGTTTCAATTTCAACTGAACGTATTGTATTTCAACTTAACGTCTAATTTCTTCATTAAAGTGAAATAGACTATTTTGTGATTTCCACACAAAATGGTTACTGAAGTAAGATGAACGCGGATAAAGCTTGCGAAGGTTTCATGTAATGAAAGTAAGGATTACGGCAAACATGGTCCACTACCTCTAAATAAGAATTAGATTCCACTCTGTTAGGGTTTCTCCCTTCACCTAGTTATCGACGATTCCTATGTAAGCCACTTTCTGTAATTGGATGGATCGTTTCCAACACAAAGTTTGTATTTACATTAAACTGTTGAATAAAATGATATGATTGGATGACGGAGCCTAGTGTTACTTGTGTTTTTAGTCCACCTTTAATAAAGTGTTAATCATGATTTATAAGCAATGATTTTGTTTCAATCATCTGGTGTTTTTTCTTAATGTAAAAAATACAACATTCAATTTTTTTCAAATATAGAAGTTTATACAACTGTTTTTATTGTTACTTATTGATTTTAAGTTGAAAAATAACTATTAAAGGTAAACAGAACATTTTGTCATTGAAAAAAAGCTTTCAAAAAAACTGTCTGAAACGAAAGGTAATGAATTAAAAAAACAAACACATGTTGTCTTGGCTCTAAAGATTCTGGATTTTTTCTTAAATACGAAATGTTTTACTAGCGTTTTTATTATAAAGTGCAGACATTATAATTTTGGAGAAATACACATATCTTGGTACTATGTTGGTATATCTATCTGAATCCTTCAACTTTAAGGAATGTAAAAACATACTTTTTTCGATAATTGTATTTTAATTCCCTTCGAAATTCAGTTACTTTGGAAATACTTAAAGTACTTTATACTTACCAATAAAATGTTTTATGTATTCTTTTTAGATTAATTATATTTTCTTTTGTATTAATGTGTTACGTTTAATGGTGTATTTTTTATAACTCAAAAGCTAAAGAACAGATTTCAAACTACCAATCATTGTTTAGAATACTTTTGAAGTAGAATATATCTAACACTATATAAAATATATCTATAACTAAATACATTTATTTATATATATATATTTTTTTATATCTTTATAGTTTGAACGCGCTTTTATGCAAAGCTAAGTAAAATAACTAAATAATTTAAGTAAAGCAGGGAAATAGCAGTGGACGTAAGTAAGTAGCACATCAGTCTAATCAGGCTTATACTAACTGTGGTTTAATCTTTAAAAATATATTGAACTTCAAAGCCTGTAGCAACAATATAATTTGATTTTCAAAAATTATTTATGGACATTTTCATTGCTTATTAATTTAAACTAAATATTAACTTAAACATAAGCTTGAATTATTATTTCTCTTATTATTATTATTTTTCAGTTGTTGTTTTAATTAATATGAATTTTTGAAAGGTAGTTTTATTTTCAAATTATTGTATAAACGCCGTCTCAAAATATATAACAATTTGTATACACTTCATAAACGAAAACGTTATTTTTATCTGACTAAACACTGAGAAACAACAAACAGTACATTAATTTAAAATTTTTACACGGGGCCATCTTTAAACTAATAGAACACAAATAAAGAATCAGGACTGGTCAGTTTCAATTTGATGGGTCCCTCAATTGTGTAATGCTAAACTAAAATAAAGGGAACTTTTATTAATTACATAACATTATTTTGTAAGTACAATCCTGGAGGATACTCCAAGATGTATTATGCCTTCTCAGAGTGATATAAATGTTTAACATATGGTAAATGGTTTGCAATGAATATATACTACTTTTAATACCTACTTCTAAAATATTGAAACGTAATACAATATAATTATTTTTAGAAAAAATTTAAATTAACCTGCTTAAGAAGCTTAGTGCTTTTAGTATAATTACAGCTAAGTCGTCTCAGAAGGGAATATAGTTAAGGGGAAGCAAAACCTGCTTAATCAGGATGCGGAGAGGATTTTAAATGTTTCTAAAGTAACCTGAAATCCTATAAGTTTTTAGGCTCAAACGATGACATAAGTTGATGCCTATGTGATAGTTTCTTAGCACATTCGAGATAGTAGCCTAACTATAGACTCAAAACCAAAGTACTGAAAATATGTTCTACTTGAGTAAAAAAAGGGTAAAAACAGGTTCTCTAGTTAGGTACTGTAGGGCAGTGTAAGGGTACACGTGACGATATACACGGACAATTGCCCGGTGCATAAACATATTTTTTTAAAGTGTCTTAAGCATTGTTTAGTAATTTATGTAAATAATTTATTAACTTGACAATGGGATTGCGATCCCGAAACGCCTCGTAAGTAAAACTAAGTCTACGTCTAACGGATTAGTAACAGGTAATATTTAATTATATACAGGGTGGTTATAAATTATTGTACACATTTTAAGATTGAATAAATAAATAACCAATCGACTTAAAAACATGGAAATTGTTTTATTAAATAGCAAATTTAAAACAGTTTTATTACCAATGAAGGACAAAAAGATTACTGTTACTCATACTTTTACAAGGAAACTAAACTAATTTCACGTGCTCTCCGAGGTTTGCACGCAAAGTTTGTAGTCTAAATTCAACCTCACACCATGTGTTTCTGAGCATTGCTGGAGTTATGCTTCCAATAACCTCTCAAACTCTATTCTTGAGTTCCTCAATATCTTGAACTTTTTTGGCGAAGACTCTGTCCTTGACATAGCCCCACAAAAAAAAGTCTAAGGGTGTAATGTCTGGGGAACGTGGAGGCCAAGGAATTGGACCATCCCGTCCAATCCAACGACCAGGAAACGTGTTATTTAGGTAGTCACGTACTATCTTACCCCAGTGTGGAGGGGCACCATCTTGCTGCCAGTAAACATTTGGTTGTCTATGCTCAATTTGCGGTATTGCAAAAAGTTCAAGCATGTCGAGGTATACCTCTTTAGTGACTGTCGGTTCTGCGAAGAAAAAGGGTCCTATCACTTCATCTATAGCCAATGCACACCAAACGTTCATTTTAGGGCTGTCTCTTTCTTGTTCTCGAACATTATGAGGATTTTCAGTACCCCAAATCCTACATTTGTGTCTATTCACCTTACCAGAAACATGAAAGGTTGCTTCATCAGAAAAAATTACTTTTTTCAAGAAATTGCTTTCTCCAATGTTTATTGTTTGTTCTTCGAGGTCAAGTAATCTAACAGCAAAATCGTAGCGTCGAGGTTTATCGTTAGGTTTTAGTTCATGTAATAACTGAATTTTGTATGGATGGAGCTTAAGGTGTTTGTGCAAAATTGTTAAGACTGTTGATCGAGGTAATCCTAATTCCAAACTTGCACGCCGAGTAGACTTACCAGGGCTCCTCGTAAACAATTCTCTTACTTGATCAACAATATCTTCAGAAACTGGAGGTCTACCAGCACCTTTTCTATGTTGGACACTTCCCGTCTGTTCAAACTGCCTATACCAGCGTTTTATAGAATTGTTACTCGGAGGATTGCGGCCATACTCTAAACGAAACCTTCTTTGAACAGTTATTACAGATCTGCTTTCATTAAACCAAAGAACACACCTTGCTTTTTCTTGCACACTAGCCATTTTGATACTGAGGTTAGTTTAGTGTTTGTTTAGTCAACTGTAATTAACAGCTGGTGTGGAAAGATCCATTGTTGACCAGCTGACTATGTCACAACACAAGTCATTAAGAAGAATCATACCTTACACCCACAGTTTAAGTGACATTTTTACTTTCTTTTTATAACTACTTTTTATAATTATTGTAATGTGTACAATTATTAATTTTCAGTCAGTATATAAAACTGTTTTAAATTTGCAATTTAATAAAACAATTCCCATGTTTTTAAGTCGATTGGTTATTTATTTATTCAATCTTAAAATGTGTACAATAATTTATAACCACCCTGTATATATATTTATATTCGAAATGACTTGGAAACCAAGAACCATGAAACTAAAAAAAGACGTTTACCTACTGAAATAGTTCCTCTACCTGCAAAGGATGCTAATAGGTTTGTATATTTTAATAAATTATCAAACTATAAAGTATAAAGGGTGCTAAAATTCCATTAAATTAGTTTAGAGTAGGAAAAGAAGAAGAAACAAAAAACACTTTGTCGTTAAAAACTGTGAAAGTGAAATAAAAATTGTCCCTCAAAATAGTTGTCACCTGAGAATGTCTGACTAGGAAGCAGTGCAGCCAAAAAGGAAAGACAAAATTATTGTATGATATTAAGATGTCAAATGACATCTATGGGCCAAAATATATACGATTAGGATAGCTCTAAGTGAGTGATGCCATATGTATTGGGCTGGAAACGGTTGAAATAGTTCTGTGTTTATTTGTAGCCTATATACACAGTGAAGAATTCAACCTACAATGTCTAGAAATTATTATAAAAAAAATATTAAGAAAGGAGGTGAATGAAATTTACGGATGGCATTGATCCGTAATAGTGATCATAAAAGAAAACAGATTTTAGTATGAGAGAAAAGATAATGAAACTGTGGATTTTAGAAACTTATATTGGACCAAAAGAATATTTCTTGTATATAAGAATATATATTCTTATATTATAAAGACAATTATGAATTAGTTATAAGTTTTCCACTCTCACCCTTATTAGTAGAAATTTGTATGTCAAAATTTAAAGAGAAATTATTTAGTTCTAACTCTCCTCTTCTCAAAAGAATAATATACCACCAAGTCTTATGTTTAAAATATAGATAATTACATTTTATAGAAGTCAAACCAATTCTTTTAATTTGAAGATACACTACAGCGCTGTTTCGCCGTTCACAGCCGGCTTCGTCAGGTGTATAAACTCAACACTTAAATAAAACACATAACAACACTGAACACACACGATAACACGACACAAAACACATAATAAAATTTATCTGAGGCTAGCTCTTCGTCAAATGTCATTGCCGACTGTTTGCTTTTACGTTTGTTTGATGGTACTGACAGACATATAGAATAATTTTGTTAACTTTATTAATTCTAATAACGATTGCATTAATTTTATCTTGCAATTGAGGTGAACTAATAGTAGCAACTTCTTAGATCCTAACACATGTATTAAAAATAGAACACATATCTTCAACATTTTTATAAAACCAACTTACACTGACATAGTTACATCAGCCAATTGCAGCCAAAACTCAATACAATCAAACAAATTACAGTCAAAAAAAAAAAAAAAAAAAAATACAGGACGGTCCTTAATTTAATCTATTTTACTGAAGCGACAGTCGGAAAGCTTGAGAGCGCCTATATAGATTTAAAAATTATATTGAAGCTATAAGTTTAAAAAAATAAAATTCATTGGGGTTGTTAACCATACAATTATTAAATTAATTCAAAGATATCTAAATATAAACCTCTATTTTATTGTACCTGTAATTTAGAAAACCCATTGTAATTAAAAAAGATAAGATAGAAAAATTAGACAATAGTGATGTCTTTGAGTAATTAATATAACTATGTTTGTTTATTACATTGGAACGTTTTTATAAATATGGGAACATTTACTCAGAAACTCTCTCTGAGTGTCTCTATAATTCGAGTTTACTATATACGCTAAATCGTATCAGTTGTAGGGATTTTCGCATCCTACAACTATTCGATTCCCATTTCCGTCCGACCCAGTTCGAATCGTAAAAGTAATTCCATGTATTTTAACTTATTGTCACAATTTGATGTTTTCCTTCATCAAACGCAGTAAGCGTTATACTTTTTATAATTTAATTGAATGTATTTTCTAAGAAATAGATTAAACTGTTTTACTAATATGAAACGTTTTTTGTTTATTTTAAATGATTTTCCTTAAAAGATTGGCATTTGTAAATGTATTAGAATGTATTGCTTTACTTTATGTAATATAATATTACAATAAAGTTTCAACAAGAATATTTAGTAACATTTTTGTGATATATTATTAAAACTATTTTTGTAAGTGGAGGATAAATTCTCTAATAGTTAAACTCTTTTATCGAGTGTTTTGATGTACTTAATTTGTATTCTTGAGTAAATTGCCCGTGAATTGTTTAAAAGTTGCCTTACATTTTCTTATATAACAAAATAATATTTTATTTGTTTAATTTACTACGTATTATTTTGGCATTCCTCAGTAGCAATCTTAGGTGGTGTAGAAGGTTTCATCACATTTAGCAAACACAAAAATTACATGCATTCATAAAACTCTCCCCCACTGTTAGCCCGCGGGGGTGCGTATTACACAGACCACTTTGCATACCCAGCTTGTCATGCAATCTCACTGACCTCTCCCCTTCTACAAACTATGCATTCTATACATTGTTTCATTAAAATTGCTGTATAAACCTTATAAAGCGTATTTGGTCGAGTCAAATATTTAGAAAATGAAATTTTTGTTTTAATACTTCTCTGTGATACAGCTTAGACAAGGAGACTATCAAGGTAAGAGATTGTAGACACACTGCTGTGTGTGGATGTATGCCATGTAAATTTATTTCTTTAGAAGGTATCTCTTAAACCTCGTCTTGATAATTACTTGTATAGTATTATAAATAAAATAAAGGTTTTTTAGTGGTATAAAATAATAAGGGTTTACATTTATATATATAAATCACTAAACGATCTTTTAAATTTGTATTTAATGAGAGTTTATATTACTTCGATTCAATAACACACAATAGTATCAAGCATTATAATAGAAACTAATATGAAGAATATACAAACGTAGAAGAACATTTTCTATTAAAGAAACCCCTGAAAATGACGACAGCCTAATCGATGTCCGAAGTGAGTTGTATTCGGTAATTTGGCGATTGCGTGACAAAGCCAAATTATCAGCTGGCATTCCATTTTACATGGAGTCGTAAACGTTTGTAATTTCAAAGGAATAAAGTACTTCTGATATAAGACAACATTATTGTTGTTAATAAATGATAGTCTGTACACTCTAATTCATATTGGTTACAGAAATAAGTTTAAATTATACTAGAAATAAACACACTAATCATCTAAATAGAATTACGTACCATTTATTGCTGCCACTAAAACAAATAAAAATATTTTATATATTGGGCAGTTTTATATTGTTACTCATACATTTCAAGATTGATTTTACTAATTTTAAAGACCTACATTGGTTTACTCTTTAAAGAATATTTGATTTTATTTATACTAATGTAAACTATGGAAGCCTTAATCCAAAAATTCTCCATCCGAATCATGTTATCTAGATAGCCCTTTCATTATTCTAGCTTACATTTCATGCTTATACCCATGTAAAATGTTTTAAAAATAATTCAACCTATTTATCTAATTTAGCATAAAAATAAGTTCTGTTTTAAATTAAAACAGAACCTAGTTAACATAAAAGTAATGTAAAATGTACCTTTACGCAAAATAAATGAAGCGTATTTATACAATGATGGAGTACAAGCAGAAACAAATAACTCAATTATTCCGACCTGGCATTACATTTTCCTCGACTTTAATGTAAGTTCTCTTAGCTCCTGTGATTATTCGTGTAGAAAGCAATAATTTATACTGTTCAGGTTGAGAAAATGTAATAAACTATCTTAATTTATATCAATAATGCATTTCCTGGCAAAC
>JAGFPH010000310.1:557607-579203 GCA_018207615.1 Philaenus spumarius
TTTTATAAAAAGTAGTACGAGGCTGTACAAAAAATACTGCAAATGTTTGTAAAAAATTGTAGAAGAACATGTTTCAGTAGAGATAAAAATCAAGCCCAATTTTCATCGTAAAAATAAATAGTAAATAGTAAACAAACTAACGACCACACAAATAGCGTACAATGAAAGGCTGTGTGATTGATTGTCCTTGGTCACTCTAATACACTTTCGAAGGGAGCTCTGTTTGATAGTCGCGTGACAGAATCTATTACGCGGAGAATACCGTATTATATGGAGTCGTAAACGTTGGCAATTTTGAGAAAACATACTGGCGTATACATTTAAATTATTGCTGTCAGCAAATGCTATTTCCCATTAATTCTGTATTCATTACATCTGTGTCACGCACTTATCGATGTTTACAAACACTACAGTAATAATTATGCGACGTTAATTATGTGAAACATTTGATCGACATTCAATATTTAACTAAAGTTTATTTCCACAATACCTTTGATAAATTGTATGGCCTAACTATACATATATTTATTTTGAAAGAATTTTGTTAATGTAACTTGCTTTGAATAAAACAATCAAATGTATAGTTTTGTAGACGTAGTAAAGAACAATCAATAATAGTAATAGATTTCTCGATTAATAGTGTTTTACTATTTAGCACTGAAATGACAGTCCCAATAGATTTTTACAAAGGTTTAGATTTCACTAAGGCAGAACCGTCCTTATAGGGTGGAGGGGCCGCTCCAGGCCCCGCGCGTTCTGAGGCCCAAAGCCGTTGGGCCTTACTCGCGCTATTATACTTTTAGGTTGAGTTTTTGAACTTTACAATTTTTGGTTATTAAAGTGTTTATTGTGACCATGCAATATTTGAATGGTTCTTATTGTTGAAGCACTCTGGGTTAGGATGCGAACAAGATGCGAGGCCTAGCGCTACTTGAATAAAAGCAACATACTCAGTAGCAAATAGCTCCGAGAACTGCTGATTGTGTGTTGTCGGAGTGTGTGAGACGTGACCACGTGACTGCGACGCGCCACCTCGACCGAGCCTGTCGCCAGACACATGCTCTCTTCCCTTCTTCTCTCCCCTCCAAAACATTTTGCACCATGATAACGTTTTGCACTTTTGATAAGGGCGGCTCTGCACTAAGGCAATATGAAATTAAAATCTACAATATTGTAATGTGTATTTTACAGATAACTATTAATTGTTGAGTCACTCAAGAAACGTTGAATAACTAATTTATTAATTACTGGAATTGAAAAGGAAACACAATTACTATGCACATACAAACGTTATGAAAACGAATTCAGTTATTTGAAAGTATACGCTTTGATGTCATATTTCCTTTCAACAGGGGAAATATTAATCTCACTTCAAATATAATCTGGAAAGTAAGCAAAAACTTTAAAAAAGTTGAAACAAATTATATTGGATTTTAAATTTAGTTATGACAACCCAAATAAAGATACAATCTAAACGTACAACAGTGGTATAAATATATTTTACTGCGCAATCAATGAAAATATAGAATCAAGTGCTGGACAAGGAATTAAATTGGAAATAATGAATCACACATAATATTAACTATAATAAACCTGACAAAATATGGAATATAATAATACCTTAAGTTTCATGTTTTTGGTATATATTTCAATTCAAAATAATTGCAGGAAAATGAAAAAATCCTGTAACTTTTTCATAAATGATCTGCTCTTATCAATTGTGTGACTACGTGTTTGTAGTCTTAGGCTATTATGGCGCGTTTTTGGTCTGTAATCCCATTTTTATAAACTGTTACTCCATTTGTGATTTTCATTTCACATTAAACATATTGAAATATAAAGAGCAAAGTAAAGAGATATTGCTTACTAATACAATCAATCTACGCATCTCTTTCCTTACATCTCTATCCTTGTCAATTAAAATACTATTGCTTATACAAATAAAAGAAAATCTGCATAGTTTTATAGTTTCTTAAATTCAAAGTGACGTAGGTAGGGATTCATGTTATAATAGTTGGAAGTCGTAAATGCTACGTATTAAAAAAATGCTTAGTACAGAAAACAACAGTATATTAGTGGAAATATAGGATTTTAATTAAGTAGATTGTATAAAATAAATATCGTTTTCCTTCAGGGTTTTAAATTTTGCTGTAAGTTCACAATTAAGGATAGAGTAATGCGGACATAACAATATATTTTGTTTTACAAATAATTTATTGTTTGCTGTAAATATAGATTAATGTGCTGACATTAAAAAAAATTTTTTTTTAAATGATTTTGGGCAAAATAAATTATATACTGCCAGTTTACCCGTGAGAATATTTCGCAAGTTAGGAGTTGATGTTGATTTAATTCAGTTAATTAAGTTTATTTATTTACGTCAGATTATAAATAACAGTGTGTAATGAAATATAACGCTGTATAAATCATTCCATTTAATTTGATCGATTTGCGTAATAGATTACACTTTCATATAGAATGTAAACAATCTAACAGCTGTCATGTAAGTTAAACAGATTGTTCATAGATGGCGCCTTTCATTAGGATTCAATTCAGTGACTAGATATGTGTGGCCAAGTGAGGTCTTGTTTCCTATTGGCCAGCAGCCATGTTTATCCTAAATTCTTATCTGTTTCTATTATAGTTGTTAAATTTTTTGCACGAAAAAACAGAATACACTTTTTAAGAAGAAACACAGTTTTTATTATTTAATTTCAATATAAATATCAAACTGCAACAATTAGGCCTAAATCGCTTGTTTTCCCTTTATAAAAAAAAAACAAAAACAAAGAGGTCATTTCTCTTATAATTACAAAGAGATACAACACTAATCTTTACATTATAATTCTGAGCAGATGACATTACTTTTAGGAAAAACATGGCGGCCACTTTTAAATGGCCACACTGTCTCTAATCTAGTCACTGTAGGATTCAAGAAATATGGTGTTGCCATTGGAAATAAAACCAAAAAACACGTATTAGAAATAATATATATGATGATTATTCTAATTAATTAAACCTCCATAATGTAGAGATTTTACGGTAGCTAAAGAAGTCGATTGTAATAATTATACTTAATAATGTAGATTGCTTGTTCTAATCCTTACTAACTAGAGAGGTAAATTAAAGACGTCAACTTATATCCCAATGACGCCTCTAGAGTCTTATAATAATTATTTACCATCTTATAATTTTTTAAGGTGTTAACTGATTTAATTTTTTGTTAAACTTATTTTTCTTTAAATTTTTTGTTCTTAGTAATATATTTTACTATTTAAAAATAATTTTTCAACATTACATTACTTACAAATCTACTGAACGAAAAGAAAAATGTTTACACTATTTACAATACGACGTTTCAATGGCTATGTTTTGAATTTCAGTTCGTACAAACTCAGTTTATCTAGCTTCAATTCGGATCCAAACGAATGAGACAGAAACACCTGATTTCCCCTGAGTAAGTTGTGGTAACGATTGTGGTGAAAGTCGCCATTTCTCTTTTGGCAACGTCTACAATTTAGAAGTAAAATTTAGAATTATTATATCTAGCCTTCAGATGTTTCCGTAAAGTGTAGGTCTTAAGGATTTATTGCCAAGTTTATTTAAAATAAATACCGAGTCCATTCATAAATCCGGCATCGTATTATGAAGGAAAATGGACACTAATGTTTATTTTCCGTCTTGCGTAAAAGGAAAAATTGTCTCCATTTTGTTGAAATATACATTTTTAATTTGACCAAACACCACAACTGACATTTTTATTTTAACCCGCAGTTGAGAGTTCAGAGTATCTCATATAAAACTGCAACAATTTAAAATTAAAAAAAAAAAAAAACAAGTGGATTTTATTTCGATTTATTACTTTTGCAATACTTCATTTAATTCAAGCAATAAAAATTACTAGTTAAGAGTATACAAGAACTGTAAAAAAGAAGACTAGCACGAACACAAGTTGTTGGTCAGCTGTTTGAGTGAAAGTTCCAATACTGTGTATACCAATTATATTTAATCAAAATACATGAAAATAACAATGCAACTTACATATGTAAATAAAAGCCAACTTTAACATCAAGGAAAGTTTAAAGCTCATTAATTTTTAATTTATTGATTTAACATAAATTTTGCATTATAGCTATGAGTAAAAATGGTGTTGATTCCCCCATAAAGCGCGGTTTTTTATTGTAGAAAGTGTGTTTAAGTGTGTTCATGGAGTGCTTTGAGAAAGGAAAGGAAAATTTAGCCTGTGAAACTTGATCAAAAACGAGAGAAACTAGTTTTGTTAAAATCCCACCTAACAACACATGCTATGATCTATCTTGGCAAAAGTAATATTTTTTATAGAAGTTCAGATCACCAGCTAGAAGTCAAATAAAGTCTATCACCACATAACAGAGCCTTCACTAAACATTTAAAACTTCACAGAAAAACAAAATACTCACTTTACGCTTGTTGAACATTGCCGGTGGCATGAATCATGTGTGCAAGGAAAAGTCATTATTGATGTAACATTATTTTTAGACGAATCATCGCTTCATCTAACGGGCCATGTTATAGCAGTCAAAACAGTAGGTTATCAAAAGTGAATATTGAACGAAATCGTGGAACAACCCTTATATGATGAAAAATTAGATTTTGATGTGATATCACATAAGCGGATAATAATCCTGTTATTTTTACAACCCTGTAAATTCAGACGTTCACTGAAATGAAGTCATTTGACCTTTTATAGGTACAACTGAATGAGGAAGACACCCCCAACAATCCTTAATTAGCATATTTCAAACAAGGTGGAGCGCAGCTAATGATTTGATGAATCTGCTTCGCAAAGTTTAAAAAATCCCTATGTCACGTTATAAACTTTAAAAATAATTTTAAATGGCTTCTATTTGTTTAACATGTAGGCTACTTGGCCATTACTAAATTGTTGAAATACTTTAAGCAAATTACTAACTAATTTATATTTTATGTGCACTGTTGTAGGCCTAGTCAGTAATCTTTACGTTTTTATGCATGTAACGAGAATTTAATGTATTTCTAGTAAACTAGTATTTAAATAAAAACTTGATTAGAATGCATAAATAAACTTGCGATGCATAATTCATGAGCTTTGCTGTTCAAACATTGCTTTGATAAATATTTGTTGCGGACCGCTTATTGAACAGCTCGGCGTGCAAACATTATCACCTGCTTTACTTGTTGAGTAGTAATTTATTTTCACAGGTCCTTGACATGGATAACATACACTGTTCAGTTATACTTCTTTGCGCCCGTTGTAATCGGGATGGGGTGTCGATCGAGAAACCGCGTCACGCGTTAGGAGTAAAATCCGAAAAGTGCCTTTTTATACCTTTCTTCGTATATTCGTATACTTTCCTATACTTCAAAACGTCGGATTGATTTGAAACTTTGCACACTTATCAAGGTCCGATGACAATGCAATATTAATTTTGTTAGGTGTAGTAAGTGAGCACTGATCATGGTCCCCAGACTAACTGTGACCAACCAAACAGATGCAACGATAGTATTCATAAGCGTATATGTAACAAAGAAGGAAAAAATGGGATATTAATTTTAAAATATGCCTTCAGTGTTGGTTAGTGGTTTTATAAAAAAATAGGCTATCATCTACAAAATAGTAGGGCTATTCTAAGTTAAGACTGGTTTTTCCCAAAATATATTAAATCAATAGTCTACCTGTCTATACCATTGACAAAGAAGTATAACTCCCACCGTCTAGTCCGACGCAGACCCAAATTTTGTTTTACAACATGAACATTATTGAGTGTAGTTAAAATCATATTTAGTCGACATAAATCTATAACATTGATTTCAATTAGATTAGCAGAAACATGCCATACAAGCATGAATATTTATAATGATTTGTTAAACCTCCTAAACCAAATAGTTTTTATTTACTTGCCATTTTGTGCGCGTTTTTGTTTGTGTTAAGTGTGTTTTAATGTAAACAAAATGTTATGACCTGATGAAGCCATAAACGATGCCGAAACACATGAGTTAATACAACGATGGCGAAATACTAGAAGAAATTCTAAATCTTCAAAAGGCGGTTAATACAAACATGTGATGAACAATGATTAAATCATAGTGATTAACCAGCGATTATGTATTATTACTGTTCATTATGTATAACGATTACATAAATAAACCCAGATTTTAGAAAACTGATGAAATTTCATAAGCGTTGGAGATCTGATTATTCATTTCCAATCTTAAACGTCAATTTAAATAGAAAATCAATTTGGAAAGATATGTAAAGCTTGAGATTTCTATCAACTCAGTAGGGCATATGCCTGAAGGAAGGGTAGCTAAGATTCATTTTGCAGTAGTTCATTAAAATTGAATCACATTTGAAAACGTTCAACTTTATTCTAAATAAAAACGTTTCAAATACTTAGTACGTTTATCTGGAATCATTGAGAACTAGTGAATGGATTTCATTAACATTTTTATTTAGCTATGAATATAGCTTTGCCAATTTTCTTTAAATAATTCAGATCTATCCTTTTTTTAATAGGATAAGCATCGAATATACATACTTCCAGTTAATCTTTAAGTAGTTAACCTACCAACTTTCACCTAAATAGTATTCACATTGTATGACGATGATGATATTTAAGCATTCAACTGGGACAAATTTATATGTTGCAGTTGCGTTCCTAATTGTGTTTTGGTTCTGAAAAGTACAGATAAACATATGTATACATACCTAAAGAATGTGTCTTACCACGAACGTTCAATTTATTTCAAAGTACGTAAAACAAAAATAAATATTTCTATGGGACCAAAAACTAAAAATATTGGGTGCAGGTATTACTTGCCTTTTTACGATAATCTAAAAGTTTTCCTCTGTAATAAGTATTCACAAGGGAGTATAATTTCGACATCGTAAAAATATAATTACTGCTATAATGACAATTTCATCGTTTTTAAGACGCATTCTTCCAAAAGGAAAATTGTACTAATTTTAAAATCGAATTTATTTACAATTAATTTGTGTAATGCATCAACATGTGGTGTTTGTTATTTACATATAATTTTAAATGTTTTTGAAAGATTAATATTGGAGTAGCGTTAAAGTATATCACATGCATTATAAAACTAATTTTTAAAACAGCATATTGCATATTTTGTGTTTGTTACGAACTTTTATATAATTTTATTTATTTTTATGAGTTTCAGTTCTGATTATCGGAAGTATTGATTAACGGAAGTCCGTGTATACTGGAGCCGTTCTTTGTTATTTTGAGAACGAACGTTGGGCGAGGAAGGAGTGATACAAAGGCCAAAGCCTAAAGCTAAAGTATTAGATTTTGTGCTAAAATAAAACTTATTGAATTAAATTTAAATATCAATGTATGACTAACAAACACATCTATGACGTTTTCATAGTAGTGAAATTATGAACGTGTGGTTGAACTAACATATCTTTCAATTAGATTTTATGAACAATTATAATTTGTCCTTGTTTTAGGAACAATTTTAGAATATATAAAAATAATAAATTTATTACTTATACCCTGAGTTAAAATATTCACTTCAAAAATATTGACAGTTTGCAAAATAGTCTGCATAAACGAAAACCAAGCAACCAACAAACTCTCCGCATAATAGCCTCATTAAACATATTACGTCACTTGTTTTATTTCTATTCTCAAAAATCAGTTTTATATAATTCACAAAATAATATAACTGATTTGTCGCATTTCAAAAAACAAGTATAGTATAGTTAAATTGAAGTTTAGTGTAAGCTTAAAAATATTTTTTTGAAATAACACGTTAAGTGAAAACCGCTAATTAAATTATATTGCAGTTATTCTATTAATTAAAAACAAAACAGTTACACATTTGGTATATTGTTAATATATAAAATAATAAAAATAAAAATAGATTACACAAAAATGTACTAAACATTATAACTCAAAAGATAATTTAGTATAGATAATAATATAAATAAGCCTAAGCAAAAAGTTTAAACGTATTAATATAATTATTTGTCTTGTGCTATACAAATAATTGAAAATGTAATACAAATATTCTACTTGAGAGTGAGCATATTATCAAATAAATATAGAATCAGTCAAATAACTGTTGAAACATTGAACTGATTTTATTTTGTTTATTGTGCGATTGTTTTTATTTTTATTTTAATAATAATTCATAGACCACTTAATTTTGTCAATGTCTTTAATAGGGTATCTAAATATGTTAAATGAATTTGAAATTAAATTAATTGAATGAACAAATAAAAAAGAGTTATTACTCAATAAAAAGTCTTAAAATTGTTGGTCTTAAAAGGAAAGATCATCGCTGTACCCCAAATATGATAAAAGATGGTTTTGCTATATAAATTATAATAAATTTACAAATTAATAATATTACTGGATTACTTTTTTACCCTTAGTATTGTTACTTACTAATAATTATCAGCTCAATTATTAAAATTTATATATAATGTTTCTATTATAACCATTTACCCCAGTCGTTTAGATCATAGGTGTCTTATTTCATAAACACTAAAGCATAGGTCCTACTACGTAGTGTCCAACCAACAAAAGGATAAAGACTAACAACAAAATTTTCTTCTATAAATTATTATAAACATTCTTACATAAACTTAAGCATGGAAGCAGGTGCATACGACTTGGTTGATTGAAATTCCAATCAGTTAATTGGGGTGTATGATGGAATTATAATTCCCCACTCCGTCTATCTTCATTACCTATGAATATGTTAGGAGGCTGTACCTAATATCCTGCTCTCAACCATCTCGCGTGAACGTGGAACCTAATTGCACTTATACGTTATTAAAACTACATTTTGATAGTTTATTTTGTTTCGTCAACTTAAGACGTATAATTGCTTTCTAGACGAATAAATACAGAATTGAGACAGTTTAAATTAAGTTCAAGGAACATTTAAAGCTAGGTCAGATTAATTTAGTTATTTGTTTTTACATTCCTTCATTTCTTTATTAAAGCACTTTTTAGATGGCTTTGAAAAAATATGAATAGACCATTAAATCAAAACTATTTAATAAAAATAATAATACACTTATAATCTAATATAAATTATTTTGTATCGTAAAAAATATAAAGATCAAGTGAACTTATGTACTTAAAGCCAACTTGAACTTTATATTTTTTACGATACTCTAATACTTTAAAAAATAATTTATATTAGTTTATAGGTGTTTCATTATTTTTAATAAAATGTTTTGTTTTAATGGTCTAATAATATTTTGTCTAAGCTCCCTAAAATGTACTTTAAATGTTTTACGAAAACATTCAAGTATCACAAAGAAAGGTTAAGTTAGGACCATTATGTTCTCATTATAAAATAAATAAATACGTTTTTGTTTATAAAATTGTTTGAATACATAAACAGGCAAACAGAATGACAAAAATACATGAAAATAAGATATACATAAATACAAAATAAAATTAAGTGGACAATTTTGCAAAAAATGTTAGGGCGGCTTAAAATTAAATTATTTTTTAGTAGTTAAATTTTGTTTTTCGTATGGAAATATTGTACATATAAAAGTTAGAATTTTAATACGATTGGTAGTTTTTTCCAATTTGATTTTCATACTGTCTCTTATTTAGGAAATAGAAAATGATATTGTTTGAAACAGGCTATTGGTACATTACATAATACAATTGAGATTCATTCAATTTAAAATCACATCATTGCTTTTAATTTTAAATCGAGACCTTTATCACGATATTAAGTATTTTCAAAATTAATTAAAATTAGCGCGAGGTTGTGAAGGATGAGTTA
This sequence comes from Philaenus spumarius, assembly GCA_018207615.1. Lineage (NCBI taxonomy): Eukaryota > Metazoa > Arthropoda > Insecta > Hemiptera > Aphrophoridae > Philaenus > Philaenus spumarius. The sequence continues at coordinate 567,409 of JAGFPH010000310.1, forward strand.
CTTCAACTTGGAATTATATTGTAAGCATGATTCGAAAATAATTCAGCCAGACAAAAATAAACGATAAAATTCAAATTATGATTATATGCATTTTAGATTTTGATTATTTGAAAAGCACAGTTATTGATTTTGATTCACACTATAGAATAGTGTGTTGTTGATGACTATACTTAATCTTAAACTGATGCATTTACATAATCGACCAGAATATCTATCAAATACTTGTTTAATCTTCTCAAAAATATTTCTTTAAATATCTGAAAGCTGAGAAATCTATTCAGTGTAGTGAATAAAAAGTAGTTGTTCCTAATACTTCAAGGATTTGGAGTTGTAACTCTATGATGAGTGAATGAAAAATTTTGTTGTTGTAAATTATTAATGGACATAATAAGTTATATATATTTTTGAAATCTTAAAATATTATATTTTGTATACTTCCATTATATTTATTAAAATTTATAAAAATAAATAATTAATTATATTATTTAACAGTTTAATTTATTTTAAAATCTAAATTATTCAGTTAGTAAAGAATAAATTCATGATATTTAATAATATTACTTAGGCTGTAAATTTTTCTTTAGTAATGTAAAACGCCAAACAATACTTACCAACGCCTACATACATACATACATACAAGCATGTAAGAGACTTGTGGGTCATATGGAAAATCTGTTTAGTTTGTTGTTACAAAGAGAATTTATAATAAGGAAAGGTTACACAACTTGAAAATTCAGTACTTTATGTTGTTTTGTTTGAGACTACTTTTTTTAAGCATACAAAATTCTCTTTTTCAATTAAATTTTTTTGCAGCTGTTAATTCAGCACAAGTCTTTGTAACTGAGGGGTGTAAGCTCCTTCATCTTACCTTCATAGGATTTGAATGTATTCGATCAAAGTATTATTGTGTGGGAAAATGACACCTGAAGTTTCATTATCGCTACCAGGCTGGATGATAATGTTATTTTGTTTATTGGAAAACAGATTTTTAATTTCAACTTCCACGGAAACTCCAGTCGATAAAATTATTGGTATTTTTAAACCTGGTATAAGTGACACAAAATTATTCCCTACTATTTCAGCTTGAAAGGCTTATTACTAGTATCTTTCACATCGGTTTAACAATATGTTATCAAGCTGTTAAATAATATGTTTAATTGGGCACGTTTCATTTACTTACTCACTGCATAGAGTTCTGTTCGGAAATTTTATTCCAAACATTTTGTGTTGGCCATCCAAACTTTCGGTATTTTAGAATTTTATAAAACAACGTTATTTTGTGCAAGTAGATTTACAAATAACACATGATCAACACAATTCTTTTCTTTTTCTTTGCCCTTTTAAAGTCATGTTTGCTTTATTAATGGAAATAAAACAAGAATAATGGCGAGATATTCAGGAAAAACTCTTGAGCACTAGTACTACCCAAGGATGAAATGAGACATATAATATGGGAACTGGCGGACCGGCATGAGCAGTGAGTTGTGTTGGACAGGTCGCAAAATTAAAAGTAGGTACAATTACCCCAGTGACTGTTTCTTAGCTTTCCGGGTATTGCTAGATTTTCTCAAGTAACAACTACCTAGCATAGCACTTTCTTTTTCACACGAAATGTAGCAGATGTTACTACTCCACCTAGATGTTGTTCCTTCAATACACGTCACCTGTCGAAAAAAGCAACAAATTATTCTTTCTCAGAAACAAACTTTTATTTCTTTCAAATTATCCTTAGTTTATACTTTTTTTTTTGAAAATGTATGTAAGGAGCCAATATAAAGTACTACAAACCAATAGATTTAATGTTGATGCTTATCTATACTAATATTATAAACAGGTAAAATTTGTTTGTTTGTATGTAGGGGGTAATCTCTGGAACTACTGAACCGATTGAAAAAATTGTTTTACTAATAAAAATCTACACTATCCTTGAATAACATAGGCTAGAATTCATTTTGATTTAAGGCTTGAAACAACTCCTAAAACAATAATTGTTATTCTTTAATTAAAACCAGAGAGCTGACATTTTCTACATTTATTTCTTACAACATAAATAGATAAAGTAAACTATATTTGATTTAATCGCGTGTTGCTAAGGGGTGAAAATATGATAACAACCCCTAAAACAATGCAAATTAATTGTTATATTTTCCTTAAGATTAGTGAGATGAAAATGTTTACATTTATTTCTTACAAGATACATAGAAAAAGTATCATAGATTTACATTTTGTCGCGTGCTGCTAATGGGTGAAAGTGTAGTAACAACTCCTATAAAAACCCCTGTTTATTGTTATACTTTTCTTAAAGCTAGAGAACTGAAAATTTTGCACTAATTAATTAATTTTAAGTGTTTTATAAGAAATAAAATAAATAATATCACACGTAATTTAAATAGTTACGTCTAATGGGTGAACTGGGGGTAACAGTCCCTTCACAATAAAAATTAATTGTTATACTTCCCATGATTGACACCTTAGTTTCATAACGTAATCTGTTGGCGGAGGTTAACGAGCAAAGCGAGCAGGCAGTTTGAATATTCATGCATTATTTAAACTAAATTCTTAAACCAATGTGGTATGCAAAAAAAGAGTTTGCTAAAACTGAAAACTACGTAAAAATTAATTTTGTGTACAAATTTTCATCCAATAAATATTATCAAAATTGAAATATGGCAACTGTATCCTTAAAGGTTATATTCAGGAAAATTATTAATATTTGGAATACTAAGTAAAATACCAATATGAAGCTCTGAAGCTGTGTCTTAAACTCACATAATGTTTTATAGAGAGAGATCTTAAATGTTGCAGAGTATATTGTAGGCATACGTAATTTACTTTAGTTAAGCTTTTGAAATCCAAAAGTATGTTTGTTTTTATTTTATAAAAGTGCATTTCAATTATCCACTGTTTAATTAATTAGTTAAAATGTTTGCGATTACATTTTTTTTTAGATTAGGAAGGTGAAGGTGTTTTACGGATATAACGACGAAGATTAGGTACATTCGATTATAATTTCCATACATAAGCAATACAAACGCTTTAATCGCCTTTGGCAAGATAGAAACGTTTGCTTTGTATCCAAATATTGTTCCAGCGCTAAGTGTACAAGGTCCTGAGGGACTCTCTGCATGCAGCCCAGGATTGTCCTATCGATATTCCTTGTTGACACGTCCAGTAATTTGTTGATCTTTGGACTTTGTTTGTTCTAGCCTACTGCACATGTTCGAGACAATTGAAACACGTCCAACCAAATGTATACCAACAGTCAATAATCTGTCAAATTATTGTTGAAACCTCTTTCTCTAATATTAGGCCTAATGCTAAAACATAAATGAGTTTTGTATTGCCTGAAATTATAAATTAGTCAATCATTTTTGAAGTTATACTTCTTTGCGCCCGTTAGACACTTTGGGATGGGATGTTGGTCGAGAAACCGCGTCACGCTGAAAAGTAAGAACACATTTTTAAGAACTATCGGAAGTTATACTTCTTTGCGCCCGTTAGACACTTTGGGATGGGATGTTGGTCGAGAAACCGCGTCACGCTGAAAAGTAAGAACAAATTTTTAAGAACTATCGATTAATCGTGTCCAGACCTGTGTATATGATTGTGGTTGCCGGATAGCATCAGTAGGTTTCTTATATTCGTTGATGTGTCATGTGCCTCAGTGTTTTGATAGTTTGAGTTTTGATTTATGTCTGAGTTTTTGGTGGTTTTTGAATAATATTTTGATATATTTTAAATTAGTTTGGTGATAATGAAGTCACGTATAATATATTGAAGATAAATATATTGAATAATATTGAAAAATGTCTTATATTTCATTTATATATCCTGTCTGTTTGTGTGCGTGAGTGGGTGTATGAGAATGGCCAAAGAAGTATAACTTCCACCGTGTGGTCCGACGCACACCCAATTTTGTTCTTTTCTTCGGCGTATATTTGATAAGATTTCAGTGATTAAATACCTACAAAACTATGTTAATAATATATGTGGATATACAATAAACAACAAAATTGACAATAAGCAACAAAACGTACAGTAATTTAACATACAATAAAACACGCACGCGCAGGCACACTATATTTAAAACATTTAGTTCCTAAAAAAATGCATTAACTCCAAATTATAATAGAATTTTCCATGGACCAGATGTAGCTGCAAGCTCCTCTTAATTTGTGCATTGTTGTTCTCGTATAGCAGTTTGTAGCTAGTTGAATAATCTTTCCACACAGGGAATACAATATGAATAATATATTTAAATTAAGTTGACTGAAAATGTGTTTGTTCGAAATAAATATGTAATTTAAAGACACTAGTAATGCGGTTTCTTTAGTCGATTATTAAAATTAAGAAAAATGAGTCGAGTAATCATTTCTTCTAAGGAATCATTTCAATTGTGGAACCCAAGTTTGTTTAAGATTCTTGCATTGATAAGGAATAAAATAAACGTAAGCCTACTCTAAAAGGGTCCCCTCTGAAAAATTGTTAAAGAACCAAATCCCTGTAATCAGTCTATTACTTGAACTGCTGTTGCACGACTTTTGTGTACGAGGGTTGAATGTATAAAGGGGCGGATTGTTTATTGACCTCATGGGGTGGAAATCCGAGCGTGCATTAGTATAAGCTTGAGTGAGCACGAAAACATTTTTGAGAAAGAGAAAAAACTGTTCCTAAGTGTGAGGGTGCGTGACCCCCGTCCTCCACCCCAAAGCAAAGCGCAACTAATGGGCGTATAAGGATCGGTAATGTCAAAGAGAATCCAAGAAATTTCGTTTGGGTTTTTAGGACATAATAATGAGTTGAAAAATGACTGAATTGTATTTCGCTTCTTCATTGTTTGTTGTTGATGAAGTTGAGGCCATTGAGTTGTGGGAATCATTTACTGTTAAACCACTCAAGTAAATATCTAAACTAAATAGGTAATCCTAGTTTACGACTAGTTGTGAGTTTAATTATATTCAGGTAGATAGGCTTACGTAACAGATTTAACTTAATTATTTATGAAGAAAGTTTCAAGTCAGTGACGTCACGTCTTAATAAGATATTAAACTAACCATGATATTTGTATAACGATAGTGAAGGTTATTTGTGTAGTGTTTTCGTTCGAATTCAAGAGTATGGATTTAAGTTTTGGCATAGACATTGAAGGTTTAGTTTAGCATCTAAATAGGTATTTTAAATGAATACAAATTATTATTATTATTAGAGGATTGTGTGACCTGCTGCCAGGACATAATGCACCTAAACCATGAGGTCTTCTGTGCCCCATGTCCAAGTAGCAGTTCCCATCAAACCCACCCTTTTCGCAAAACAAAGGAGTTCTTGGGGGGCCTTCCTCTCGTATGTAGTTGGTGTCAGGGTATCCTTGTCCTAGATATTTCTGCCTCAGTGATGCAAGGGCGTCACATTCGTACAGACATGGAAATAAGTATCCTCCTTCTCTTCACCCCTTAGACATAATGGGTTGTTCTCTAGGCCCATCAGGTGGAGGTGCTTCTTCAGAGAATTGTGCCCCGTCAGTAGACCGACCAACAACCATACAACCGGAATGCCAATTGTTCTTCTTAGATGTCCATCCAGGCCATCAATGAAGTCGTGTACCTGTCTCTGATCTCTTACCGTCTCTCCTTCTGTGTAAGTGTTCTCAATGAACATTTTTTTACGCTTTCTTTCCTATAGCCTCTTGATATTCCTATCATCGGTTCTGGGCCCATCGGTGGAGTTCCAGCTCCTCTTATAGCAAGTGTTTGTGCTATTTCATTCCCTTCTACTCCTTCATGTCCAGGGACCCAAACATGTCTTACTTTACTTGACTACTGCTCGACAGCCGATCCAGCAGTAACTGTCATTCTCAGACCAATTTTGACGTTGTTCTTGAAGCCATAATGTCCATAATGGCCCTTATAGTCGCCTGACTATCAGAACATATCGTAACATCTGTGATCATGTTTCCTGACTCCAGTATTTGTTTTGCGCATGCAAGTATTGCGTAGACCTCCGAAGACCAGTCTAGTGATGTTGCAAGTATTTGGAAGACCGTCGAGTAGAGGCCCAGCGACACTAAGTATCTTTTTTGTGTATACGGTCCTTTGTGAATGGACATTCCGACTTCCGTATTTTTGTCTGTTTTGGATCCGTCCGTGAACCAGATCTGTCCATTTCTAAGATTAACCTGTTATTGTAGCCAATCTTCCTGAGCCGGGAAAATAGCCTCTAATTTTCTATAAAAATTATACCTGTGAGTCATGTAGTTCGTAACGACTCGGGATCCCATTCCATTGTTTTGTTCAAGTACACACTGTGTCCGTTTCTCGCAAGAGATGTTGACCAACTCCCTCCTGTGTTAATCTCATTGCGGCCATACTAGCCTCCCCCTGGACTATTAGGTCCAGAGGTGGAAGATCCAACAACATTTCCATGGCTGCTGTGGGAGTAGTTCTCATGGCCTCCGTGATTCCAAGGCAGGCTATCCGCTGTACTTTGTTGAGTTCTCTTTTTACCCATTTCATCCTGGTAGCTGACTGACCATCAGACTATAGAGGCAAAATTTAGAGATGGTCTTACGGTGGTAACATAGAGCCAGTTCATCAACTCCCCCTTGGGTTCATCTACGACTAACCTCAGTATTAATTTCACTACTGTTTAGTTGCGAGATCGCCACTCTATTTTCAAGGTAAAGTTTTATCCAGACTGTGCTCTATCCCCATTTGAAATGCGTCTGTCATGGGTTTGAAGGAGGTATTATTAAACTCCCCTTCGAGGTCGACAAAAACTCTCATAGCAAATTCTTTCTGCTCCAGCACTTTTACCACCCTGGCTACCAGTTGGTGGAGTGCTGATTTGTCTGCAAGTATGCATGTTGATTTTTATGAAAAGTATTTACAGCCACTGCTCCTTTCCCTTATTTATCTACATAACAGTCTCTCCAGTGTTTTGTGTAGGAATGATGTTAAACTGATAGGTCTAAAGTATTTTGGGTTGTTGTATGTTCCTTTCCCTGGTTTAGGTATGTAAACTACTTTCTCTAGTCTCCATGATGTAGGTATGTATCTTAGAGCAAGAGAATCTCTGAATACTTTTATTAGCCATGGCACCAGTTAATCTCCGCTCATCTGAAGAAGAGCTGGGAATATTCCATCTGATCCTGCACTTTTAAAAGGGTCAAAGAACTTTATCGCCCATTTGACCCTGTTACCAGTTTCTTTGCTGTTTCCCAGTCAACCTTTCCTGCAGCATCCGAGATTTTTTCTTGCCGCAATGAAACAGTTTGAGCAGATCCTGGGAAATGGGTTGTTAATAGATACTTCAGGGTATCTATACTCTTCTGTTTCCATCATTTTTCCTGATGGAAGCCTGAGGGGACCGAGCCTTCTACCGGGTCTCTTATAACTACTTTTTGAAGTCTTGAGAGATCGGAGATGGTCTCAATGCCATTGCAAAAAGTCCTCCATGATGCTCTACGAACTTCTCGTCTATAGTTACATTGCTTTTCCCTAAACTCTTTCCAGTCCCCAGGGTTATCAGACCGCTTGGTCTTGTTAAAGCTTTGGTGAGTCTGCCTGCTGTGAGATTTCAGAGTCTGATTCCACCTTAGTCCCCGAACCTGGGGTTGAATTTTGAGCATGCAATAATTCTCCTCATAAGAGTTTGTTAAAGCTTCCTGTAGATGCCCTTCAATAAGCTCAAGATCTACATAATTGTGAATGGTCTGAGTCGGACAATCATTTAGTTTTGCCCCAAGGCTTTCTTAAAAAGTTCTAAATATAATATTTTTGAACAATTTAATAATATACAGCATGTATACAATTCAAAATGTTTAGGAATTTTTGAAGATTTTCCCAATTAATTGTTAAAAAACCATGAACTTTATGAAAAATGCTGTGAATATCGGGATTTAAAATGAACCTATAGTAACTAGGCTCGAATCTGTGTAAATGCGTTGGATGTTCCTGATGTAGAAAACTGTACGAAGGTGTTCCACTGTGTGTCAAACCACTAGTTTCCCTTAAGTTTCAAATATAGTCTCTAAAGGGTAAATAGTAATAACATCTGTGCATAGTTATGCACTCTTTATAAAGTATTATTTTAAATAAACATTTATTTAAATTGACACTCTTGTTATGAAAATCAAATATAATACTTTTTTTTTTATTAATTTTAATTAAATATATTTGTTTCATTTAAAAAAAAATATTATAATTACATTGTGTACGAAATAGCATACAATTTATAGGCAGAAAATAAAAAAATAAAATAAAAAATAAATAAATAAGTAGGTGGAATTCAATTAATTTTATAATAAAATTAAGTTAGAATTATGATTAAATACTTATAGGAAGATATACAGAGTTGGTAAAACTACAGTAGGTCTATAACTGAAAACAATAAAGTATAAAGGATTAGTTTTACATTTAAAAGTTTTCAAACAATATTGTATGCAATTACCGTTGTTTAAAACTACATAAACTAGTCCAATGTTACATAACAGGTTCGAGATGAAAAATGTGAAACTATTTTAGTTTATGCACATTATTAAATATTTTATACAATATTTTTCAGTTTTTATTTCAAACTACTTTTATGCAAAACACACTTATACTCCAACAAATGCAAAAAGTTCAATGTAACACAGTTGACATTGCGCGAGTGTTTGCCTCCAGCTGGCAGCGTGACATACAAAGCTTGTACCATATTTAAAAAATAATTAGTAACTTGGCTTAACAATAACTCAGCTTTTGTTCTGTGTACATTAACTACGTGTTTTAAAATGCAATGCTTCTGTGCAAACTCTAGCGTTCACAATTTATAATGGAAAATGTTTTCATTTTAAAACAAACTGTTGGTTTCGAATTTTCTAAACAAATTCTATATTTTTCACAAAAGTCATTAGGCCTAGTATAATTAAACTTAAAACAATAGTAACAGAAATTTTAAGTAGAACATTATAGTTAAAAATAATAATGGACAGAAATACTTTTGTAAAAATGAAACTAAGTGTATCATTAATTATTGTAAGCATCATTATAGTAGTAACGTATTTCAAAAACTTTTAAAATATGCAGTTGGTTTACGTTAAATGCTTTGAAATTGCGCATTTAACTGTATTAAACCTTTTTTAAACTGAAAAGTAGGTAAACAATTACAATAATTCAACATGTATTACTGTAGTAAAATGAAAATAAATTTACTATTTAATTATTACCAAAACTTGATCGTTGCATGGCTTTACACGTGTTTAAATTTCAATCATTATTACTGCACATCACCGAAATACCATTTAGTTTGAGAACAATAGTGGTAAAAGCGCTTATGATTTCTTTAAAAACTCAATTAATGTATGATAATTCGGTATTTGTATTTAATGTGAAGTTTTATGACGGATGCCACGTTTATATAAATGGTGCGTTCATATTCTAAACTTTCCGTACACATGTTTATGAACTTTTTTCTACAGGTGTTTAATAAAGTGCGTATTTCCACACTCACATCAGTGCGCAAACTAAACTACGTCTGTTCAGCGTTAAGTTTGTTTAACGTTTTTAAAGTTAGTTTAAGTCAAACTACTTCTTTGTTTTACTTTATCGCACGGCTAAACAGCTGGAGTGCGGTAAAGTAACACTTCCGCACTGTACGCAAAGTAAACAGCTGATTTAGTCTATGTTTTGAAGATGTTAATCGTTATGGAACTAACCTCTGTAAAACAGATAGTTTTAAAAACTCAAACACTAGTTTAAAATGTTGCTGTAGGAAAAACGTTGTGTGTATCACGGGTGCAAAGTTTAATTTGTCACACTCGACTTTGCACCCTAGATACACAAATAACTTTTGCAGGCTCTTAGAACTTAATGCGAATCGCATAGAGCATGTATTCTGTTACAAACTACTTTGAATTGCACATGTTTTTAACTACTTTAGTAGTTTCTTAAAAAATTACATTTAAACAAAACTTTATAAAATAAAGTTTCACTGTCATATGCTTGGGGCGCATATTGTATACAAAATATCCTGTATTAAACCAGAAAATATATCGACAATTGAAAATGGTTCGTTTTAAAACTCCAGTATTTTGGGCAGATAATTTCCAGTTCAATATATTCGGAATATAATAATAAAGTTTTAGGATTTTCCTTATTCATTTGCAAGTGACTTTTGATGAGCTTTACTCTGGCAAGAGTCATACAAAGTTTCAAATGTATCATCTTATTTCATAAAGAAATACACGAGAATTTTAACTACTGTATGATCTAACTGTAGCCTATTCGTCTTCAAATTTAGGGTTCCGTATAAAGAAAAACGGAGTCCTTATTTAAAGGATTGTGATTTTGTCTCTCTGACGCGTTCAAATTTCTTAGGAACGGTTGAATGTATCAAACTGAATTAACACAAAATGAAAAAATAAGAAATATTTTAATAAATATTTTTGTTTCTTTTGGTTATAACTTATAATTAGTTTAGTGGACTGTATCTTAGTTTTAATTAAAATACCTGCTAATTTTTAGTGTAGTTAGCTAGGTAGGCCTAATGCAGATTACGTCTTGATTTGAATTCAATAAGTAATAAATAAATTATAGTAATAAAAAAGGTTTAATTAGATATGCAATAAAATGATTTGAAGTTTTATTAAAGAGATTGGTTTTACAAGATTAGAGACACACACATTGAACTAAGAAAAAATAAAGAAAACAAGTGTAACATAATGTCAATAATTAAACATGTGTTTCTTCACGTAGTTAAAATAATTGCTTTCTTGATATAATTGTACTTTATGAATACTAAACATCTTTACTCTTACATATAAAAGAGTTTTATCTATGAATAGCAAACATTTGTCTTAAACATTTTGTGACATGTGGCCAAATATATTTCAATATTGTTTCGAAAATGTTAAAAATAAAATGTTTACCGAAAGTATTGCAGGTAATTGAGGGTGTACCTGTCGTGTTTGATCTACTCATTAATTTTTATAGGAACACTCTTAGCAGATCAAACCTTTGTAAAGAATTGTAAAGAAAAATATGTTTTGAATGTATGTGGTGAACAGTTATGCTGTAATTGAGAGCCATCACCTCCGTTCACTGATCCTCCTCACCAATTTATAATTTATTCCCATCAAGGTTAGTGTTATAATTCGATGCATAAATGGAATATGTGTTTCTACGTTGATGTTATTAATATGACATTTTTAACATTCGTTTGTAGTCGCTGATGGTTCAGAACACTTGGCACACTAGTCAAGTTACAATACTACGGTTTAATTAAACAAAACTGAATATTTTAAATTTATTAATAACTAGTTACGCATGACATGTACAGTAAATTTAGTTTTAGATCACTAAACAAACTTATAATTTTATGAAAATTGATTTTAAACGTACATCGGAATACATTTAACTTCGCCACGCTCAGATAACACAAAACTGCAGCATAACGAAGCTAAGCGAACACAGCTGTTATCCCGAATGTTCCCTACATGATTGAGCCACCGTTCCCGTAATCCCTTGATACGCACATGGCTACGTCTCAGAGAGTCCAGTTAACTCCCTTGCTAGATTTATTGACTGCAACGAACACGTCCCTGGTCAGAGACCTCGCACCTGCTACTGTATTATGGAATATTTACTCCCCCTAGGACTGCGAACAGTTTACTGATCTCGCGGTACCCTTAAAACAACTCAGCTATGCATTAAGTTCATAGTACAGGTTAGCCGTACTCTAAGGAAATACTCAATTCCAATCGGAAGAACAGGCAACGTTATTGTAGGGAAGTCCGCTTCTGTTCTACAACGGTAAGACGT
>JAGFPH010000310.1:585698-599954 GCA_018207615.1 Philaenus spumarius
AACAAAATACATAATTCAAATAAAAGTCAAATAATACAAAATAAAAAAAAATATTGTTCACCATTTGACGAATTTGAAATAGTAATTTTTATAGGCCTAATCAGTAAAGGTATTAACATTTGTTGCAACAATCTGATTTTTTTATATTATTATTATAGAAGTGTTTTCTATATGTGGTTCAAATTTTATTAAAATCTGTTAAATATTATTAAAGTTATTCAATTTTTACTGAAGACATAAACAAACAATTTTTCACCGAATAAAGATATCGGAAAGTTATTTTTTATAGGCCTAATTAATAAAGGTATTAAAATTTGTTGTAACAATCTGATTTTTTATATTATTATTATAGATATGTTTTCTATATGTGGTTCAAATTTTATTAAAATCTGTTAAATATTATTAAATTACAATTTTTTACCAAATAAAGATATCGGAAAGTAATTTTTATAGGCCTAATCAGTGAAGGCATTAAATTTTTTTGTAACAATCTGATTTTTTAATATTATTATTATAGGTATGTTTTCTATATGTGGTTCAAATTTTATTGAACTCTATTAAATATTTCTAAAGTTATTCAATTTAGAATCTGTGGAACACAAATCAACCCTGAATTAAACACTGACGAAACAAAACAAACAATCCTGCCACATTGCCATATGCTATTGATTCTTGATGAAGGATCAAAGTTCCGAGAACCAGCTCAAATTGACCAATGCGTCTGTGCTGAACTACCAAATCCACAAGAATTTCCTACACTTCATAATATTGTCGTAAGGAATATGATACACGGACCATGTGGTCAACGCAATAATAAATCTCCTTGCATGAAAAAAAATTGTTGCACTAAGAAATACCCAAATGAGTTTCTAGAGGAAACTATAGAAAATAACAATGGATACCCCAACTAAAAAATAATGGAATAGTTGCAAGAAAAGGTATCCACCAAGTTGATAGCCTAATAGAGATGTTGCCCCGTATAACAATTATATGTTAACTTAAGTATAATACGCACATTATTGTAGAAATTTGTTCCACAGTTCGTTCTGTAAAGTATTTATTTAAGTACCATGTATATAAAGGTTATGATTCTGCATGCATAGAATTTGTAAGTAATGTTAATCATCCTAACAATGCAATAGTCTACCATAGAACTAAAAGTTTTTCAAATATGCGATATGTAAGTTCTCATGAGAGCATTTGGAGCCTCCATTTCCAACAAGGAAATGAACAGGCTGCACTCAATTCATCTGAAGAAAAGCATACAACTCTCACAACATGGTTTGATTTAAACAACCGCGAACCAACTGCCCGCCAGTATTTATACAATGAAATTTCGCAACATTATCGGTTTGCGGGTAATGCGTGAATGCCTCGACAGAGAGAGAGTGGTAAAGTTATAGGAAGGATGTATAATGTGGCACCTAATGAATCAAATAGGTTTTATTTACGCATATTGTTACTTCATGTTAAGGGTGCTACATCGTTTGAGGATTTACAGCACTACAATGGTACAACATATGATACTTTTAAAGAGGCAGTTTTATCACGTGGACTCCTTCAAAACGATCAAGAATGGCACCGTTGCTTGGAGGAATTAAAGAATATACAAATGCCACATCAGCTCAGGCAATTATTTGCATTCATTTGCTGTTTCTGTGAACCAACGTCACCTTTAACATTACGGACTACCTTCAAAGAAAAACTAACCGAAGATATGAATGACATATTGATCCTCATGAAGCAGAAATGGCATCATTATAACAAATCCAGAATATTCTGAGAGAAAACGGATTCAACTGTGCTACTCTCGGCCTACCAGTTCCACCTGAAGTCGCGATTGAAAACCCCACATACAATCTACAGGAACAAGATGATTTTTGCATAGAGATGTATCATAAGCTTAATTTTGAACAAAAGATGGCCGTGGATCGAATCTTAAATGCAATATCTGGGAATACGGAAGAGAAACTATTCTTTTTAGAAGCTGCTGGGGGATTTGGAAAGACTTTCATATGCTCATGTATTTTGAAAATAATCCGAGGTCAAGGCCAAATTGCCTTAGCAGGTGCTTCGACTAGGATAGCAGCATTGCTTTTAGACGGAGGCACTACACTAGACCATTTACTTGGCCTTCCTGTACCCATACTACCCTCATAGGTCTCATCAATCAAGGCTAATTTCAACAAAGGTACTATTCTCAGAGAAGCTTCTATAATTGTTAAAATAGACGAGTCGTCGATGGTGCCTGCTGCAGCTTTTGATTGTATAAACCATCTCCTAAAAGATGTAATGAATTGTTTGAACCCAGTATATGGACAAATGCACATGGGTGGTAAAGTAGTCCTTTTTTGTGGTGATTTTAGGCAGATTTTGCCTGTGGTACCGTTGTCTGGTAGAATAAAAATAATTGAATCTTGCATTCAAAGAAGCAGAGTTTGGAAATACATTACACTCATCCATTCGAAAAAAATATGCGCGCAAATTATGGCGAAAAATTATTTTCTAATTGGCTTCTTCAAATAGGCAATGGAACATTAATAAGTGACAGAGGATCAGATTCTATTAACATTCCTGAAATTATATAATTTCAGAGGATTTACTGATCAAGCATGTCTTTGGCAACTCAATAAATGAAGTGATTGCTAGACAATATTGCAATCATGTAATAGTCTGTCCTTTGAATGAAAACTGCGATAGAATTAACGAAGATGTTTTAAATTTAATTGAAGGTGATTTCAAAGAGTATTACAGTGTGGATGAAGTGGTATCAGACAATCCAAGCGAGAAATTAAACATCCCATTTGAGTATATAAATTCTATAACTCCTACAGGAATGCCACCTTATAGACTTAAGTTAAAATGTGGTACAATTTGTTACGCTTATAAGAAACATGAATATGGGTTCCAGTTTAGTAAATGGAGTGCGAATGTTGGTGTTGGAAATGTATGACTAATGTCTAAGTAATAACAGGGTTTGGAAAAGGTACTGTAATTTTCTTACCAAGGATAAAAATCATTCCAACAGACCCAACCATGCCTTTCCATATGACAAGAGTACAATTTCCAATACGGATATCATTTGCTGTAACACGACTTAATAAAGCTCAGAGTCAAACCTTTGACAAAATCGGCATTTACTTACCGTCACCAGTTTTCACACACGGCCCGCTATATGTGGCCTTTAGCCGAGTAAAAACACATCAAGATGTAAAAGTAGTCATCAAGAAGACCAGTGAATAGGGAAAGGACAACTGTGGATATTACACAAAAAATATTCAAAGATGTTTTGCTGTAATACTTTGTTATAATAAATAAAGTTTTCAAAATGAGTACATAGTTTATTTCACGTTATGTATCAGTAACTGAACATAAATTAGGGGCTTTAAGCCCCTACAAGCCACTAGTATATAGGGAACACGAATCAACCTGGTCTTTAAATCTCAAATTGCAAGTAAGGGTAACTAATTGTGTATATGAAATAAACGTATTTTATACTAAGAATTGTTTAAATTTATAGTTTTGTTAAAAAATATCTCTGTTCATTTTAAATGCAAAATAATACTTCTTACTACGGGAATTTTTAGCGAATTTTCATAGGAAAAATGAGCTATTGCAGTGGCCTTTATGGTAAGACCCAAGGTCTTGAGTAGCAAATGAGCACCGATCATGGTCCCCAGAATACGTTTTGGGGTGTCATTAAAAATAATATATATATATATATATGTGTGTGCCGCATTTTGAGTCCAATATGGTTCAAATTTGGTACACTTGTTGGTTGTCTACGTCGCTCGGACGAGTTCGTTAGCAAAACCAATCCAACAATCGGAAGCACGTTTTTTGACCGGAAGGAACAATTTGTTTTTATTTTCCTACGAGAATGAATTTGTTTTTGAATTTTTTTCTGCAAATATAAATGTAAGATGTTATTCTGCACACTTTGTTTTTTTAGCTCGCTTGGTTCCCCCAAAGTCGATCAAAACGTAAAATACCATAGCCAAGGTACCCGGTTCAAAGCCATGTGGTGGATTCTACCGTGGGGTTGGCGTGCAAAGCACGCAATGCTTTGTGTATTGAAGTTACTCCCAAAATGTGGAATGGCGTGCGAAGCACGCAATACATTGTGTATTGAAGATTCTCTCAATGTGCGGAATGGCGTGCGAACCATTTTGCAGCTTATCAGCACCGTCGTGAATAGACATATTTCCTAAATTGTTGGTTGAAACCCTAAAACATAGGCCTATAAACTTAATTTTGGAAATTTGTTCAAATAACGTCTGCATTACAGCTGCGTGGTCGAATTTTTAAAACTTATAATTGTGTAAAGTTGTAAGTTGCAAATTTTATCTTCAAAATTCAGATTTTATAAGGATTCTGAATAGGGATTTTATATTTTTCAAAATTCAGATTTTTAGGGGAATTTAGAGATGGTGCAAACCTGATTGTGTAGGTTTTCATTTCAAAGCTCGTTTTATGCTAAACACGAGATATGTAATGTTTTAGTATGAAAAGATACATTTGTCGTGGGAATAAAATCCATAGTATTCTACATAGGTAAATGGTTTGGCTCCCACTTTCAAATGAAAACACATTCTAGAAGATTTGTTTTCCCAAAAATCTTTATTCTGAATGATTTTAAATATGATAAAACTCTAATTCAACCTAGAAGATTTATTTCAGAAAGGGAGCGTAATAATAATACATTTACTTTTCCTTAAAGTGAGTTTCATTAAAGCTAATGCCATTTTTTCTACAATAAGGTTTATGATACATGTAAGTTAATAAATGGTTCTATTTATTTTTATGTTACTAGTTTAGCAATAACATTATTGTGAGATTTAAATTTTCATCTTTCTTTTATTGAAAAGATTATACTGTCATTAATTATTTGTTTTTGTTCAAAACGAATTTAATGTTTATTTACATTGAACACATTCTCGTCATCGGGAACCAAATGTGGAAAATCATTACTTTTTATCACTCTGAGTTTTCAATAGCCCTGCAGGGTATTGAGTTTTACACAGCACATTATGTAAATTTAAAGTATTAGTTTTAGTATAATTCAAATATGAACAAAGTATTTACCAAAAAGTATGGTTAAAGCATGCAGACTCTCCCTCTATGAAAAACCTTTCCCAAATTTTATATAAATACATTACTTTCGAGTTATTTTTAATTACAAAACCCCTCTCTCCAAAATGTCACCCGAAGCGGTTGACGTAGATGCTCCCTTTTAGTAATAGCAGATAACTTCCTCAGTTTCAAATATTTTGAAGAATGTTTGGGAGTGACGTTAGAGTGAGGGTTAGATATAAACTGCTTAATCAAAAGTTATAATCGTTTTTAATGTTGAGAAGAAAATATTTCAGCTCACTCGATGAATTAAAAATATTTTAAAAATAAGCTATCATTAATATTAAAAGTAAGTACTATTGTTTAGTACCTTATTTTGAAGCTACCACTTGTTTGTTTTTGAAATGTTTCTCTCCTCTATCTCTTTTCCCCTTCTTTCAACTATCTTTTATTATATTGTATACGTAATATTTTCCTTATACTTTTTTTAAATAACACATATTCGTCATAATATGTTTTGAAGGTCAGATCTTTTTAGTATATTCGATGGTAAAGAAACCCAACATTATATGTTACAGACTTCCTAAAACATTCACCTTTTACAGTTTTGTGTAAATTAACTCAAAACCGCAAATAATTTTGAGCTTTCTAAATACACGAAAATAGTTAAAAATTTACCAGAAATAAGCACCTACAAGACTGTAAGAATTTAGACCTAGATATGCTTATGTAGAATATAAATCCCACGGAGGAGCAGTTATGAATGTTGACCCTCTTTATCATGTTTAAACATGTTGTCTCGGAATGTATATTATATGCGGTATTTGTTTTCATTACTTCAGTGATATAACGCATATTACATTTTCTTCTTCCGAGATTACCTTTCTTTGTTTGCTCTGATTTGTATCCAACCCATAACTACAAACACAATACAACCTACATAATTTGTTAAATAAATACAAAACAATAGAACAACAAGTATCCTCAAACGCAATATGTAATTTTAAACATGGATATTCAATTTTTGAAATATTAAAACGTTATTTACAAAAATATTTCCAATAACAAACTATTTTCTTTGCACATGATTTAGAGTTAGAGTACTTATACTTTGGTGTCTGATTCGTGGAGTAAATAATTACTTCCAAACTTCTAAACTTTTTCTCAGTGGTTAACATTATTTTTAAACTCAACCTCTGTCCAAATTTAACAGTATACTCTTTGGAGTACAGACGGTATTAGTTTATAATTTTAAATTTATATGGATTTTAAATCAAGCAGTTTCTCCGTACTTTTTTACTGACTTTATTTGAAGTTAAAAATGAAAAGTTTTGAATTGATATTGATGCCAGTTTTACATATTTTGTAGCTAGAAACTTTAAAGACTGTTCTTCTCTTGTGTAGCACTGTGGGAAACCCTTTGTATTTCTTTATCAGAATTCATTTTGTTATCTCAGTTTTAACATTTGTTCCAGAGTTTTGTTCTTATAGTATGAAGCATACTTTAAATACGCCTAACTTGAAATCAAAGAATAGATTTTTACCATATACTTTCAGAATATAATAAAGACGATGGTAATGCACACATGAGCTCCATAAATTTTAATTATTTTCTATAACTATTATTTGCTTTGAAAGTTTAAAAAAATAAACAAAACTATTTAATTATAAAGTATATTATTATACTTCCTTTAATTAAATATGTTACATATTATTTGAAAAAAATGTTGACTTAATTATATATTAAGAACAAGATAAAAATATGAAACACTTTGTCTAGACTTCGGCTCGTGTTTTTTTTTTTTTATATTAAAAAATGTGACGTTTTTGTCACGCACTTCACGTTTTTCCGTACCCAAAAACATATACAACGTTACCGCACACTGCATTTTCAAAATTTTGATCTAAAACGTGTTTCCGAAGTTCTACGACTTTTTAACTGTCGGTTTTCCAGTACCAAAAAATATATAAAACGATACCCCACATTGTATTTTTATAATTTTGACCCAAAAACGTGACCCCGACGCGCTACGACTCACGCTAGAAAGCTCAAAAGCTTTTCAACTCTTCGCAATAAAATTACGAAGATTTTTGCACCACTTTTCTACTTCGTCTGTGAGTGTATTATATCGTGTCCACTGACAGACACACATACAGGCACTCGGATAGAAATTTTTCTATTGCTTTATCGTGTTCAGAGACCTCGAAAACGTCGAGAAAATTCATAAAAAGTGGGCGTAAATTTTTTAGAATTTTCGCGAAATTTCGTTACTTTGGCATTTTAATGCGAGCCGAAGAAAAACTTTCCTGCCTTCTGATTTATACAAACAAGCATTAATTCAAAAGTCTACATTTTAGCGCTATTTAAAAAAAATATTTATGTTTCAGATATATACATTATTTTAGTATGCAATGCAAATATTATCAAATACATGATTAATATACGAACATTATTTGAATGTGTTTAGATTGTTACTGTGGCATGTGGGAGCTGTGAAAAATTGATTGACTACTGTTTAGCTTGTTTAAGGTAGTCTGTTTAGTGATTTAGTTTTTCTAGTTGGTATTTGAAGAATAGCGATTTTAAAGAAATCTTTTAAGTAGTAATTGTTTTCACTTGCTATTTATTTTATTTTCAGTGAATGGAAGGGCTGTCAATTTATAGCTTTTCTGTTTCTGTGTGCGTGCTGTTGTGCTTCGGTACAGAAACACGTAGACGATTTAAGTTGTTTTTCTTGAGCGTTTTGTATTTTGTTAATCCATTATGAGACACTATATTGTCCTTTAAAATATTTTTTAATATATTTTACTTCTTGTTTATGTTCTTGCCTTATATTTATTAAGGAAATTAAAATAAGTATTGTACTTTTCTGTTAAAATAATAGTACCTGGGATACCGAGCATTACTCCGTATTTTTTTTTAGAAAAATGTATGTAAATACAAATCGCATACTGAATAAATATGAATATTTTTCGAATTTACGTACATATGAACTGTTTATCCTATACTCTATACGAAATAAAAATACTTCAACAGATGTCGTTCTCCACAAAAACCTATCTTAAAGGTTAGAAATAAAAAAAAAGTTTAGGCTTGAAATCAGCTGATAATGAAAATAATATAGGAAACAGCTGATTACTGTTATTATTATAGTCAATAAACAAATATGTAATGATTTTAAACTCCATAAGCCACAATGTTAAACATTTTCAATTTTCAAATGAGTTGTTTAGAAAAATACAAGTTTTTCTGAGGTAGTGGTTTTCACCAATCGATTTTTTAGACCCAAAAGCCTCTAATCCAAAACTTTCAGCAAAATCCTTCCGCC
Organism: Philaenus spumarius; assembly: GCA_018207615.1. Taxonomy (NCBI): domain Eukaryota; kingdom Metazoa; phylum Arthropoda; class Insecta; order Hemiptera; family Aphrophoridae; genus Philaenus; species Philaenus spumarius. Next base: position 594,101 of record JAGFPH010000310.1, read on the forward strand.
GTATCTCGAGATTGCTCGAACAAACAAACTAACATTGCTCGTATTAGAGTATAGGATAGGATTTTCAGTGTGTATTTTGTTATTTCATCTAGTTTATTTGTTAGTTTTGGTTCTTAATATCTCATTTTGTATAAAAAACATTCAATTGTTTTGAATACTACTATCTTGCCGATAATATATGAAATCCGTTATTGTCTCTTTGAAGTCAAAATACATGAATATATACAACCTTTTTTTCAAAATAATATGTTAATTCTTTTGCGTCTCCAGCTGCTGATTTGAAGCGAGTTATACTAATGCATATAAGATGTTAAATATTACAATATAACGTAGCGTCTCTTAATGATTAAAGAAACGTAACTTTAAAATTAAGGCTATTTTATCATCCAAGCTAATAAACCACAACGATATCCCTAAGATAATATGAACAGTTTACTATTAAAAGGTAAACTAAAATTGATCAAGTTTCTTGGAAATACTAGATAAAAGCTTTATTGAGTTAATGACTGCAACAAAAGACAAAATTCTTATAGCTATTTCTCTTTGATTTGAAGCCATGACGTCATAATCCAATAACAGCAAGCCTGCTACTGCTAATTGAATCTGAAAAGTGATTGAGTTCCGGACTTCCGCCAAATTCGAAATCTATTTCTGCGATAGTAGCCTAGCCTAGCTGTTGCTCCAATATCGAGCTATGGTAAATTGTGCAATGATTTCCATAGTATAGTATCCTGATATACGTTTGACAGTCTCCAATTTCAATATTGAGTTAAACTCATATATGTTTAATGTTTAATCCGCAATTACACACTCTAACTCACTCCATCTAGAAATGAAAATTATGTTTTATTTCATTTCAAGAAATAACATTTGTCTTTTAATTTATTAATACACTATGTTATTGTTATTCCAAGAAGAGCAGATATGTTTAATATTAATTTGTAAATCAAAACATATGGGATAATTATTCGATTGTGTGATGAAACTTGTTATCTGGTCAGTTTATATCTTCCGGGTAGAAACATTTTGAGAAAACAGAACATTCCTAACAATTTATATTCGTATTAGTGATAACAAATACACATTTTATCTTATGATTTGATTTTAAAATGTCTTTAATATCAGTAAAATATTAATTTCACTACCAAGCAAAGAGGTTTAAATTTGAGTACTCCTATGAACAAGCCCTCTATTTACCTCACCCAACAGAGTAATATAATGTGTTCCGATAGAAACATAGGGTTAAAATAGAAGGACAGCAAATAAATTAGTGGAATGGGGCTTACATGATTAACAAACAACTTAGTGGAATATTTAGAATAATATCTGCAAATACTTTGTCAAACTGTAAAACTAAATAAAAACGTAAATTAAGAAAATAAAATAAACAAACATCTTAAAACTGTTTGACATATTTAGTAGTAGATCTTAAATCTTATTAAAAATATGAAATTTAATGTAAAACACTAAATTTAAATATGCAAATACTTACGAAGACTAACTGTTAGACATTGTAGGTCAAACTCTTCAACACCCTTCAATGTTGTGCATATATTACGCCACACAATATAAGGAAATACAGAACTCTATTCCACCCCTAGTGCAATACTGTTAAATTGTGTCAACTACTCAAAGATGAAAAATGTGTTCTTTATGATCCATACTGCTGCAACCTCAAGGGGTTGATTTTCCATTATGTTTTTGTTTATTTTGTTTGTGTTCCATTTATCTTGACAAACAGAGTGTATTCTAAAGCTTTCATATTTCCGATTTCAAATATTTGATTTCCAGTACCATGTTTTCTTTTAAAATGTCTTATAGTATTTGGAAAAACATGCTTGGTTTAAATTCAATCTAGTTCACGTCTCCGTGATTTTACTTTATTTACTAGTAGATTAGTTACTACTTATTCTTCTGGTTATGATATTGTAAGAGTAAATATTATATTACAATCTAACCAAAAATTATAATCAAATTTCTGAATAAAAAAAAAGAAATAGGTATTGGTGAATACTTAATTAACTGTACGATTAAATTAGTTTTTTGTAGTTGAGTAGAACATCAAATTATATATCGAAATATATATTTTATTAAAGTGAAAGCTATTTAAATTTAATTGTGCTCACAAGACCTAACATAATAGAGGGTATGCAAACCAAGCAGATTACGCGAACACCATTCGTTTATTTGTTTTTCCTGTTTTTGCATATTTTATCTGCGAAAATACACATAATTTATCAACAATAGCGTCCCCAGTTATGCATGCATTTTGTTATTTTAATAAAATACACCAAATTAGGTTTTTATTTAGTTTGTGTTAACAATTGATTGTGTTAGTTATTCACTTTAACCCATTTATTAGTTTCCCATAAAAATCTCTAAAAACGGAGAACAATCTAATGCTTTGATATTATGGATTACTGAGTTAATTAACGTTTTAATAAAGTTTCAACTATGTTTAATACAATATATTTGACTATCTGTTCTCTAATAACAGTACATTTACTATAATGTTTGCTATTTTTGTAAGCAGTTGTGTAAACTTTTACGTCAATTTAAACTATTTTCCGTGATACGTAATTAAATTTGACAATATATGAGTTACTAGTAAGCATCATGAAAAATCACAGGCTGATTATTTAGATACACATCAGAATTACATAATTAAACAAAATAAAAATACTATTTAAAAACAACAGACTTTATCTACGCCTAAGTATGCTGACTGGGATTTTTAACTTTGTAAATGTGTACAATTATATGGATTATAAAACTGTAAGGCTATTTGTTAAAATTTTGATTTATTTTCATTATATACAGAGTGTATCAGAGCGGGTGGCCGGCTTGTATAGCATTGAATCGAGAATACTTAGACATTTAGTTTAAACTGATAACCCCCTATTTCGACACCAAAGAATTCAGGAAAAATGTTTTCAACCCTCTAAAATGCCCCAAAAGGGTATTTTTTGGTTGTGGGGGTTGGTTTAAATTTTCAAATGTAAAGATGACCCACATTGCAATTTGAAAATTTTGAGATATTGACTTTTTAAACTTCTGAAAGTTGTAAATTTTGAAACCTGCTAAAAATGTGAAAAACCTACCAAAATTACTTATTGTTTGAAAGGTCACATCTGTGTCAATGTACTTTAAAAATTGTAGCTGTTAAAAACATTTTTTATGTCAGATGTAAAAAAAAAATGTAAACTTAAGTTTTTATGATGTTTTGGGCCACCCTGTATTGACGGTGCAAGATAAATGAAAAAATTTTGTTTTAATGATCAGTTACCGAGACCTTTAAAATGAGGTACAACACAACCTACCTCTACATTTCAAAATTTCCCAAAAACCCAACCCCCACCCCCAAAAAATACCCTTTTGGGGCATTTTAGAGGGTTGAAAACATTTTTCCTGAATTCCTTGGGGTCGAAATAGGGGGTTATCAGTTTAAACTTAATGTCTTAGTATTCTCGTTTCAATGCTATACAAGCCGGCCATCCGCCCTGATACACTCTGTATAAAATAAATAAAGATAAAATTATTATTTTTTAATTGCTTTCTAACTTCATATTGAGAAATTATTAATACTGTAATGAAGAAATTAACAATTGATTATGTTTATTTATTATGTTAATCGAAGTTTCCGAAGTTAAACGAAAGGTTATCTCTTCTTTAAACTTGTATAAATGTATATATTAAAAATAAAAGGTTTTATTTATACTCATTTTATAACCTCAAAGCAAATCTTATAACGTATTAGCCTATGGCTTATATTAGTTCTCTTTAACTCATATTTTAAGAAAATAAACTTTTCAATAGGCCTACTTCTATTGATTGAAGTTGTAAACATAACCCCAAAGTATAATCTATGCTAGGTTTTGTTTAAGTATTATAGATGATCTGTGGTTAAATCAGCTGTTATATTATATAGTTACTCACGTAACCACGTATGTGCTCGCTTTTATAGGAGTTGATAATGTGTTACATGTTATATAGTCAGTAAATATATAATGCAACCTGATGATTAGTAATTTAAGAAAGAAATTACCTCCGAAAATATGGAAAAATAATAGGTTAAGTGTACATAACTGTATAGACTTTTTTAGGGCCAATTTTAAAGTAGACATTTTGAGAGCAAAAGTGTTGAGTAACTTAATATCGTTTCAAGATGGCAACCCTAAAAGTACAGAATTTTGGTTGCTGTATTTGTATTTACTGTTACTGAACGGTTTTATGCTTAGAACTCAAAATTTGTTAAACATTGCTAATAATATTCTATTTCAAACAATGTGGATCTTAGACAATTTCACACGTTTTCCAACATTAAAACAGTGTAAAACTAGTGAAACAATGGGACACTTTTTCGAAACTTCAGCTCGTCTCGTCCGGACAGAACACAGGATTTGAAACTACGACTTTTAACTCTCAAAATTTTTCCCCGCACCCAAAAACATATGAAACGATACCCCATACAGAATTTTCAAAATTTTGACCAAAGAACGTGACCCCGACGCGCTACGACTTTTAAACTCTCAAAATCAGTTTTCCCATACCCAAAAACATATAAAACGATCCCCCTCACTGTATTTTCAAAATTTCGACACAAAAACGTCACCCTGATGCGTTACGACTTTTTAACTGTCAAATCGGTTTTCCAGTACCCAAAAACATATAAAACATTATCCCACACTGTATTTTCAAAATATTGATCTAAAAATGTGATCCCCAAGCACTACGACTTTTTAATTGTCAAAATTGGTTTTCCCGTACAAAAAACATATAAAATAATACCCCACATTGTATTTTCAAAATGTTGACCTAAGAACGTGATCCCGACGATCTACGACTTTTTAACTGTCAAAATCGGTTTTCCCGTACCCAAAAACACATAAAACGTTACCACACACTGTATTTTAAAAATTTTGATCTAAAACGTGATCCCGAAGCGCTACATAATAGCGCTAAAGGATACAATAAATATCATAAATTTAGGCTTACCTATTGAAATGGCCCTTTTTTTAACAAAGAAGGGCCAATAAAATACAACTCAATTTTAGGCTGCCATTTTGAAATTATTACGTGCTTTATAAAATAAATTAGTTATTACTTTTTGCTAAATGTTTGTTTGGTTATATAATAATTTTATTCTGCAACGGGTAAAGTTCACTGCCTTTTATATTATAAAATCCTAGTATTAGATGTTATGTTAAAATACAAACTAACCATGTTTCTATCACACTGTGATGATGAGTTATAATGAGTGTTCACGATCTTATTGTAGATATGAGTAGTCAAGATACAGCAGTCAGTAGTCTGTAGTAGTCTACTTACAGTAGTACAGTAGTAGATACAGTAGTCAAGGTGAGTCAACACGATTGCCTTCGTGAATATCTTACATCGAAATAAATTACAGATATGTCCAGGCAAATAAATAATATATTTCTCCAAATTAAACATGATCGATATATTTTTTCGCTAATAAACGTGTATATAATTTTTGTTGGGCGTAATTATAAACTTATACCACTTAATCTTAAACATGTTTTTGAGTTTTAAATGAATACAAAGTACAATAATATAATAATACGAGAAATAATATTTCTTCTACTAAATTTAAATTTCATTTTTGATTATTGAAATAAATATAAACGAACTAGAAAAAACCTTTACTATGTTGAAGTAAAAGTATTGCAATAAGACAGATCGATTTAGAGTTGGGATACGGGGTAGTCTCATTTCTGGTTAAAATCATATTTTTTTACTAAAACGAACCGGCAGTAAATTAAATAATTCGACCTCGCAGCTGAACCGCTGACGTGAGTTGAGCAAATTTCCAAAATAAAGTTTATAGGCCTAT
>JAGFPH010000310.1:599964-616190 GCA_018207615.1 Philaenus spumarius
AAATAAAGTTTATAGGCCTATTTTTTAGGATTTCAACCAACAATTTGAAAAATAGGACTATTTACGACGGTGCTGAATAGCTACAAAATGGTTAGCACGCCATTCCGCGTAATGGGAGTATCTTCAACACACAAAGCATTGCGTGCTACGCACGCCATCCCCCGTATTGGGAGGATCTTCAATATAAAATGCAGAGCGTGCTTCGCACGCCAACCCCTCGGTATAATCCACCACATGGCTTTGAACCGGGTACTTCTATGGTATTTTTTTTTATCGATTTTGGGGGAACCAAGTGAGCTATAAGGTCGCGTAAAAGAACAAAATGTGCAGAGTAACATCCTACATTTATATTTGTAGAAAAAACTCAAAAACAAATTCGTTCTCGAAGGAAAAATCTAAAACAATAGTTACTTCCGGTCAAAAAACGTGTTTCCGATTGTTGGATTTTTCTGGCTAACGAACTCATCCGAGCGACCGACGTAGACAACCAACATGTGTCCAAATTTGAACCAAATTGGACTTAAAATGCGACCGCTAGAGTGCGAACACATATAAACATATATACCACGTGTCTTAAAAGTCCCACATCCCCATCTTTAACTTTTGTGTTTGTTAACAAAAAAATGTCGGCCCTAAACGTGTTGAAATAAATCGACATAAAGTTCCTAATATCTCGAAAAGGAAGAGTTTTTAGAAAAATTTCAAGAGACAAAAAATGTTTATTTCAAAGTACTTGACCTAAAATATTGCTTGCTTCCAAATCAATTTCGTAAATTTTAAGTCAACTCCTACACCTTAGAAATCGAAAAAATACAAAAATAAAATTTACGAACACAAAAGTTAAAGTGATACCGGTATATGATTTTTAATGACACCCCAAAACGTTTTCTGGGGACCATGATCGGTGCTCATTTGCTACTCCCGACCTTGGGTCTTACCATAAGGGCCACTGCAATAGCTCATTTTTCTTATAGAAATTCGCTAATAATTTTGTTGGAAAGTATCACTATTGTTGTTTTGTATATCAATTTTGATTAAAATATCATGGAACATAAAACAACGGTAATGTATAGTTACAACTTTTGGTTATTTCCAATAAAAATAGTTACATATATTTTAATCGTAGGAATCTTTCGACTTTTACAGTTGAAATTTTTTTTATTCCATAGCGAAGTAGGGAATCGTCAAGTTGAACGTTCTTGTGTATTTTAAATTATTCCATCGCATTTATGAACTAACTTAGTATATGGAGAAAGTATTGTATTCGTAAAAATTTTCGAGTTTGAGTTTTTGGTGGAAATATCCGTTTTGGGCCCCCCTGAACCTAAAAAAGTGGTTTTCGGAGTGATGTCTGGGGGTGTGTCTGTATGTGTGTCTGTGTGTCTGTTTGTCTGAGTGTCTGTGTGGATGTTATCAGACCTAGAGCCTAACCCAGTCGTCCGATGTTGATGAAATTTGGTATGGAGGTACTAATCTACGGTATCTCCAGGCGTTTTTTTCATTTTTGTGAATTTTTTATTTTTAAGGGTAATTTTCCCATAAAAACCCTTAAAATAACGGAAAAATCTACTTTTCTCAAAAACGACTCTAACGATTTTGATTAAAATTTTATAGTTTATTATGGACCTAAAGTACTATAAACTGTAAAATTTTAATCAAAATCGTTCGAGCCGTTTTTGAGAAAAGTTGGTTTTTCCGTTATTTTATGGATTTTCATGGGAAAACAACTTTAAAACAAAATCACCTCTCCTACCCCACCCAACAAGTCACCGTGAATCTGTTTAATAATTTAAATATGTTTGTGAGAAAGTATGTGCCAGTTCCTGGTACCGTTTATTTTAAAACGTTGTAATATTTTGAAATAAATTATTGGTTTTGTTAAACTATTTATGATTTAATCTGGATTGTATGTTATGCCAATTTGGAATCGTAAAGCGATGAAGAATATTACACATTAAGCACTGCAATTAAAATTGATAGTCATTACTTTTTCCTTACAACTTGGGAAATGTTTAAGCTAGTAGAAAAAGAAGGTTAAAATACGTATCTAAAATAAATACTTTACAGTAACTTTTTTTTTAAGCTGTAAGTAGTTGAAAATATTTCCAGTTTTTTCTGTATTTACTTTCAGCTAATTATAAAATATATCACGACATGAAACCACAATTTGTGTATCACTGTTAATTAAATTCATGTCAGGTTAATGTCGTAAACCTTATTATAATTATTATTATAATTATTCAAACGTTTCACATTAATCTTATATATTAAAAAAAATCTGTTTTTCTTTTCCGAGTCCGTTCGGCTCTTCTACCCGACCGATTTTCATAATTGAGGTCTTAAATTAAAGGTATGCACGCCCAGATTTGCCATCAAGCATTACAAATCATGTATCTTTCGCCTTACAAACGTTATAATCAAATTCAAATTTCTGCTGTGTATTCCTTATGGGGGGGTTTTTTTTTGGTTCTTTGTCCACTTTGCGTTCGTATACCGTCCATCCGATTGCTTTGAAATTTTGCATAGTAACACAGGTTAACCCTGGAAAGGTTTTAGGCCATTTACCGAAGTCCTAGGACATTAGTGCTACGCCCCAGTGGCCCTCAAAGTTTCAATGTTAATCTTATGGAAGAAAGATTTCTATTGATTTTATCAGGGACACAAAAACAGCTGTTCGTATGAAAAGCTTAAAACAGCTGATTTTGATCAACAACTGATTTGGATCAAATCAGTATCAAATGTAGTATTACCTTTTTGAGGTTACATTGACAAACTAAAAACAAACACAAACAAAAATCAACGAAAAATGCTAACTATATTTTAATTCAATTCAAACATTGGTTGTTACAAACCTATTATATATAAAACAGCTAATTTGGATCAAAAACTGAACATAATCATTCACAGATATGTCGAGTCTTATATATTATCATCCGTTCAGCCGCTATTCACCCGAGAAGGAGCTCCGGTATACAATCCTTCAAATTTCCCATGTTAATCTTATGGAGATAATGTTTAATGAGTTCGAGTCAGCTGCCAAATAAAACAGCTAATTTATGCTCGGTCACCGATGTACAAACGAGCAAAAGATTAACGAGATTCTTTATCAAATTTTCCACCTGCGAGCGAAGCGAAGCAGCCATCTGAGGCCGAAGGCCGAGCCGGGGTTGGGACGCGGAGCGTCCAGGGGCAGAGCCCCTAGTATATAAATAAATGTTTTCACAAAAATTATCATACTTAATGGTTAGCAATCTTTAAAACCAATGTTACATTTGATTCAAGTACAAGATCTGTTTATTGATATATACACTGTGTCTTATAAGTAAGCAGCCAAACTTCGGCAAATGATTCTGTAGGTCAAAATAAGAAAACCAGTTCATACAAATATTAATAATTCATACCTAGACAACGGTTTAACCGATTGAGTTCAAACTTGGCATGAAGTTTAACCTAACAATGTTCTATCTTAAAAAAAGCTATTATATCCAATCATGCGTTTCAAAATGGCGGCTGTTTGAAAATTTCAAATCTAAATTACACAAAAATAGTACAACTTAACAAAAAATTTCAAAATACTTTTTTGTAGCTCTTTTGATTCCCTATCGGATGGCGTAACTGTCAAAACAATCGGATAAAGGATAATAGTTAAGTTATGTGTAATAATTGGTTCGTTCAACCCGGCATCCTAAACCGACCAACTTAGTAAATACTACAATATTGTATGTACATTTGTTGACATAATCTTTAACTAACCTATTATCTATTGTCTAAAAGGACTCATTAATCATTGACATTAATAATAATTGTAGACTATACATTATGTAGAAAAAGTCTAGAAACGGTTTAATTTTTCGTGTATAAAAAAATTTGAAGGTAGATGTGATTGAGGAAGCTACTTTATGTAAAAATACTATTTTATTAATATTTCAAAAAAATTATCCGCCATTTTGAATGTAACTTTGATTTTGTTCAATGGGAAGGTGGTCATGTGATACATTATTTCGATGTAGAATTTCAAGAGAAAACCAATGGTGGAATTTGCACATCCATATCTTTAACCAATTAAAAATGGCCACCAAAAAACAACGAAATCGTGTTATCCGACTTTGATTTTTTTTTAATTGATTTCGAGTGGTTCAACCAAATACAGTTGTGTGGTATATAGTTTGAAAAATTATTAATTCTGAATAAAAAAAGAATAATAATATTGTTTTAATAGTACAGCAAAGTGGGGAAAAATCGGAAAACACGATTTCTTTGTTATTTATCCGCTATTTTTAATCGGTTAAATATATGGATGTGCAAATTTCACCGATGGTTTGCTCTTGAAATTCTGCATCAAAATGGTGTATCACATGACCACCTTCCAATTTAAAAAAAACAAAGTTACATTCAATATGGCGGATAATTTTTTTGAAATCTTAATAAAATAGTATTTTTACATAAAGTAGATTCTTCAATCACATCTACCTTAAAATTTTCTATATATACGAATTATTAAACCGTTTCAAGACTTTTTCTACACAATTTATATTTTATACAGATACTTCTAATTTGTAAATTATCTTAAATCTTCTTTCTTACGCAGTAATTTAAAAAACAGCAATTTAATTCTTACGAATTGGTATTTAGTTTTTTTAAGTGTTATCTACATTTTATTGTATTGTAAGTATCGAATTTAGGCTTCTTCGTTATGCAATAAAAATTCACCTTGTTTTTTTACTTTTATCTTTAAGTTGTGAAAGTAAAATTTAACTGAGTGTAAGTACAACATGTAATACAAAATTAACAAAAACAAATTAATCTTGCATATATAATTTAATAATTTAAATAATCAAAGTATAAATATTTTTACTATTTTAATCTCTCAAATGAAATCATAGAAAAGGATTCGAAGCCCGTTCTATCAGCTGTAGTCTACTTCCAGCCTTAAGGCAAATTTGTATTATTTGCTAACAGATAGATGTATACTATCATTAAACAAGATAAACATCGATGTGATTTACAAAATCTGCTTTACATAAAACAAAATTTTATTCTCCATCTCAAGCCACTTAAAATACAAAGTTATTAAGAAATTATTAATGTTCAGTTTAAAAAAGTATATATAGCTTTCGGGGAAACATTTAACAACTAAACTATATTAAAATCATAAAAGTGCAACATACACTATAAAACAAATCTAAGAAATAAATTTGACCAGACTTAAAATAACGAATCGAATTATAAAATGACTAAACTTTTAACTTTTATTTTGCTTATTCAAACATAATCTTAAAATGAAACACATATATTTATTTATATCATTTTCTCGAAGTGCATTCCTCCATACAGGCTCGATTGGCTGTACTCTTTAGCATCTAAAGTTGTCGTGGTAATATTATTAAATATTATTACAATATTTTGTTGTTGCTTCTTATGTTTGATGTTTTGCTAACGAACAAAACTCATCTTTAATAGTTTCATTCATAAACAAATAAATAAATTTACTATTTTACCTAAGAATTATTAAAGATGTGTTTTACACAACGTAAGCAACCACTTCAAGAGAGACTTCATTTTATACTATCTAAGATAAATATTGTTTTGCATATATTTAAATTAAAACCTTACATACAAACTAAATTTGAGAGATTTTAGCACCTTAGCAAAGTCTAATATTTTAATATAGCAAACAATTACAGTATAATATCCTTTCAATGAAATTATGTGGTAGTTAAACTTTTTCCAAACTGCCGTAGCCCAGTTACGAAGTCAGTTGTTTTCTGAATACAAACTAACTTCCTTTTAATGGAAATACATGTTAAAATATCATGTTGACAATGATAAACAAAAAGCAGCACGCTTCTTAGAGTTGAAACGTTGGCTGCCAAAAACTTGAAACTTTTTCTCCCCCTCCCCACAAGCTTCAGCATTGTGACTTGACATCTAGGAAACGTTTTCTCTAAATGAGGAGAATACAAAACTTTAACAATCAAGAAAGCAGATGCAAAGTCGTTGCTACGTAAAATCGTGTTCAATTTTACAAACTCGGCATTCATAATAAAGTTTATGTTATAATCGCATTAATTATTTTATCTTTAATAAGATTCCGTTTACATGAATCTGTTTTCCAACAAGTTGTCTTAACTTTGTAAGTGCTTTCACTTTTCCATTTAGGAATAGAGATATAGAAAAGGATGAGGGTTGGTGGAGAAACGCTGTAGGAAATTGTTTTCCATCCAAGACAATCATTTTCAAGTGTTTGCATTAAAATCATTATTTTTACGAGCTTTAAAACTGCAATATTGTTTTTATTCAACAATCTTTTAAATATGTTTTAACATACAATATAATTTCTTTTACTGGCGTATTTTTAATTGTTTTTTTAAGTGCAAATTGATGTTGATATAATATGTTATTGGTAAAAGTTAAATAAATCTGGTTAGTGTTGTATTTTGTTTCTTAAAATATCCAATAAATTCAAAATTTATCAATTAAATGTATGGAATAATTGCTGCCAGTAGATGATTAGAGTTAAATGCGGAATTCATATCAGAAAAGCTTTCCTAACCTTACTGTGTAAAGTTCGAGTGAGAAAAGATTGAGCTGGAGTGAAATATTAAGAGACCTCTTATTAAATTATATTTATTTAAGATTACAAGTGTTAGAATATTATATTGTGTTGCGATTGTAAAATTATTCAAAAAATGAAATAAGTTCTAATAGTTTAGGGTAGTTTCTACGTACTACTTTGTTTTTATTTGTTCAATAAATTAAGAATGTCCTTAACGTTTCATGTTTTAAATACATTTTTAAAGTTCTTTATGTTTGAGAGCATTTTACTTTGATCGTATAAATTTTAGAATGCAGAACGAATTGGTGGATTTTGAATAAAATGTTGAAAGTGATAAACTAAGAATTTCTCAAATTTATTATTCAGTTTATAGTTTCGATGGAAGTAAACAAAGAAAGCTCTTCTTTTATAAAACAAATAAATATTTCATCTGTACTAACAATATATTTTAGAACAGTTCTAAAGTCTTTAATGCGGGAATCTTAAATATATTTTAAAATACTAAAAGTTATTAATAATATTTGTATAACATTTTTACAGTATTTGGAGTCTCTATTAACTTTTGCATACTAATCAGATACAACAACTTTAAACTACATAAATGGTTTTTATGCATTAGATACTGATAAAATGTTTTACTTTGATTTTCGATTTCTTTGATTTGCTCCCTAATACCTAAATTTAAAGACAAGTAATTTCAAACCAGAAAGAGAAATGGAGGAAACGAATGAGATGGAAATATACAGATGGATAGAGAGAAACTTAGGAAATTCTATTTATTTAATATTCTAGTTGTAAAGGATTGAGAACACCTCCAGGAAGGAAACTAATTTAAACATAATTTTCCTTAAATATTTGCGCAGCTGATGGCCAGGAAGACCCACTTGGGAGGTTTAAGGCCTTCCCATACGTAATCAGGAGTAATCGGCTTTGATTGGTTACAGCACTTAATGTGGTCCCAGGTGGTTCTAGCAGTATTAGGAGGTCTGATGTAGTTTGATCGTTCTGTTTAATATACAGCATTACTTATGCAAAACTTTATGGAACTTAAAATCATTATAAGACGTTTTTTGAATACTACTTGTTGGAAATAAAAGTTAAAGTTTAAACACAGTACAAAATAATAAAACACTTATTTTGGTTATTTTTGTAAATAAATGTATTTTAAAGGTTCATATTTAACTATAAAAGATCTGTTAGTTAAAAAGACATTTATTTGTAGTTATTTTGTAATTTAAATACACCTAAGACAATAAGGTGTTTTATCTATGTATTTGTTTAATGGGCTACATTTAGGGGTTTTAATCCCGGACCACTTTCTCAATCCCGGGATTTCGGAATTGCCGGGGGTCAATCTCGGGATCCTGGGACTAGTCCCGGGATTGAGATTTATTAATTTTTCTCTGATAACCTTAGGCCTGTTTCACACTTACCCTGCTGTCGTGTACCCGACATCTAGCCGATTTGTAACTAGCTTATGTACTAGCTTTGCCAACGGGGTTGCCTAATTTCCTGTTTTTTGTATTCGGTTGGCATTTCACATAAATTATTGTACATATTATGTATTTAATTAAACTGTATTAAACAATTAAACCACTTATGTATGTTAGGATATAAGTAGATATTATGTTATGTACATAATTTTATATAAGTGTTTATGTATATATATATTTGTACAGCCGATTGTAATCTTAAAGGGAAATAAAATTTCATAAATTCATTCATATGTAGCCGACACTGACATGAAATATAAGACAGACTTTTTATCGTTTACACGACCACGACATTTGTCGGGCAAGTGTGAAAACTGTCGTATTCTCTTCGTCCCGATTGTTGTGTATACGGCATCGTTCATACGTATGAAACGAGCCTTACGAAAATTAGGTTTTGTAGTACTTATACTCCTTTCAATTTTGTTTATGTATATTAAATCCTCCATAAAATTGATACATTTAGCCTATATTCATAATGTATTTGCGTTTTTATAGCTTACTAGGGGAGAACCCTGCGTGCTCCGCAAGCCAACCCCCGATGGAACCTTCTAAAAACATATGTTAAGTTTTATTTATAATAAAGGTGTAGGACAATAACCTCAAAACTAAGATGATAAATAATGTTAAATGTTCAAATCAAATTATTTCGTATTTTTTATAACAGCAGTTATAATAAAGGTTAAAAGAACCAGTAAGGCTCAGGTGTTTAGTAGGCCTACACTTAATCAAAAACCTAACCTAACAGTTACTCACTATCAATTACCGTATATTATCAATAAATAAGCCTACTATGTGACTTATTTGTTTTTAATTATGATGTAACATAGTTTTTTCTTATTTTTAAATTCCTTAACGCAAGTTTTTATTGGTTTGTGTGTGTAAACATGTGTTGGTTCAGTATAGGCCTTACTTAAAGTATTATTTTGTATTAAGCTGGACATCCGAATCTGTTATCCGTAACTGTTTTATATGTTATTTTATTCAATTGGTTGCTATGGTAATGAATGTAAATTCAAGAAATTGGTTGATCAATGTAGGCCTAACCTAAAATTATGTTCAATTTATTTTACCTGCCTTAACGGCAACATACACACATAATTTATGTTTTTGTGCACATCTTTGAATGAATATTATTTTCATCTTTCAATTGTCGTTTTTTAGTTTGTCATAATGTTTCTTATTTATTGCTATTACAGCTGTTAGACGTTATGGGTTTACGTCCAACTTGATCCTGTGAACTTGTTCTGACTAAATTTACAAATATTGCAATAAAAAATGTATTTATCAACATGAATTCTAGCCTATGTTACTCATGGGTAGTGTAGCTTTTTATTAGTAAAACTATTTTTTCAATCGGTTCAGTAGTTTCAGAGATTACCCCCTACATACAAACGAACCAAATTTTTTTACCTCTTTATAGAAAACAGCTGACTACTGTTATTATTACAGTCAATAAACATATGTAATAGGGCTTACATTTTTGTTAAATATTGAATATATTATTTGTTGTATTTATGTTCATTAGATGCTGTAGTTTTTCAAAAAGTATATAAAAACACTCGTGGATTCAAATGCAATGTTGTGTCAAAATTTCAAAGCAATCGGTGAAGAACTTTCGGAATTATCGATTTTGAACAAACGCACATTTACATTTTTATTTATATAGATATTTTGTATCTTTTCACTTTTGCTTTGCATGATATTTAACTGTATGTTAGATTTTCCTGGTATATCAAAGACGTCAAAGTTTTCCCAACGGTTACCTAATAACCTTATTTTAATTACATGTGTATCAAACCTATAAGAACTAGGAGTTTTATCGAAACAACAACATATGAAATTGGTATTTATTTATGAAACAAACTTTAGTAATATATATATATTTTAAATGCTGAACGAACACAAGCGGTAAAAAAGTGTTATATATACGAAGTGAAAGTGAAGTAAACACTGTAAAACTTCGTAAAAAAACAGAAAACATGTAAAAGTACACACATTTTTTAACTTATACTAATGAAAAAACTTTGAAACTAAATGTCTACTGTAATTTTAATTTCTTATATGATACCAAAACGCACAAAACAAAATAATACTGTAAGTAGGCTATACTCTACTATTTAAAACTAATTTTATTACACACCAAACTATGGTTAACTATAAAACTGTAGACTCGAGCGAGATCGTTGAAGGTTAAGTCTGCCTCTTCGGTAGGTTGTCACTGCTACGGGGCTTGGCTGATAACAATGTATGAATATTAAAAAGTAAAATTCACAGTTTGACATCATCAGTTCTAAGTTTTGACATAAATAATCGTATTTTTTCTTTTAATTAATTAAAGTTATATTGGATTACAATAAACTTTGCAATTAAAATAGTTACTGTACATCATACAAACCGGTTCACGTAGAAAATAAGAAGTAACACATCATTTACGAGAAAATCTATGAATTTCGTGATTTTTAATCTAATTATCAATTCCGAAAATCTCGGGATTGGACTTAGTTAATCCCGGGATTGGCGGGACCGTAAAATGGTCGGGGTACGTGATCCCGAATCCCGGGATTGATACCTCTAGCTACATTCGATCAATGTTATTACATATTTTAATTAATAACAATTCAAAAATTCCTATAAAAATAAATAGAAATTTGTACTTGAGAAAATAAACCTTGAACACAAGCTTTAAAAAAATTATAACTTTACTTATCAAATATAACATTAACGAAATGTCACCTTCAGTGGTGTATGGACTACAACTTAAATTCATTTATACTCGTAGTTTGGTTATTGTAGTTCGTGCATTACTAAAGAGGACTGCAGTGACATTGAAATGCGTTTAATTAAATAAACGTTTTAATTATAAGAATTTCTATTTCAGTTTATTCTATCACGTATTTAATATAAGTCAATCACAAAATGGATTTGTAAGTAATTTTGTAATTTCATAATTTAAATTTTAAATTATTTTCCCCCCATGTACTTACTTAATAGTTTTACCTTCTGTTAATTAAAACAAAATTGGATAGCCCCAAAGATTAAAATTAAAATTTTATATATACGTTTTGTTACACATAATATAATAATTAATAGTTTATATATTTTTACAATTTTAAATAATATTTAATAATTTGAATATATATATTTACACTAGCTGACCCATACGGCGTTGCCCGTGGTGGTTGGTATTTTCAGTCTTGTTAACGTCATTGTATTCTTTTTAAGTGTTAAGTCAGTCAGTGGTATTTGGTTTTATATATATAGATCTTAAATAATAAAAGCACTATTGTCATAATAATAAAAGATCTTAAATTATGATTTTAGTAACTTTGATCCCCCCAAACCCCTAATAAAATTTCGACATTTTTCATACCCTTTCTTAGTGAGCACCTATGGCCCTATAGGAAGCTATATATCAAATTTCATTCCAATCCGTTCGGTAGTTTTGAAGAAATCGTGATTTAATAACTTTGATCCCCAAAAACCCCCCTAAAATTTCGAATTTTTTCAAACAATTTCTTAGTAAGCACCTATGGCCCTAGAGGAAGCTACATACCAAATTTCATTTCAACCCGTTCGGTAGTTTTTGAGAAATCGTGATGAGTGAGTGAGTGGTATTTCGCTTTTATTAACCGAGCCAAGGCCGACTTTACTACAGGCCGGAGCGCTGAATTCGTGACGTCACGGTCAGAGTGCTACCCGGCCGGTGTCTCCCGTAAGAAACATATAGCGCCCCAACATACTCTGCTTTAAACTGGTCTACTGTCGAAACCCTTCGTCCTATTTCGCTGAAAATTTAAACTTAACTAAATAATACACCAGTTAATACTAAAACATGTTTAAAAGTAGTGTAGTACTTTTTTATCTATATAAAAGAACGTAAGTTTCGAAGTTACAAATATTGCAGTTGGTTTTTATGCTATATCTAGGTTTTATAAAAGTAACAGAAACCAATTATAATATAATAATTAGAGCGTAAACATTATAATTGATCACTCAAATTTATTTTATGGCAAATTTCTTTTACAAATTAAAATCTACGTTAAAACTACATACAATTATATTTTTTTAAGCTCAAAAATTACCTTTGGTATGAAATGGTGATATACGCAGTCTTTATAAGTTAATTCAATTTATCAACTTTCCTTTTTCTTGACAACCTGGAGTCACAAATCTTAAATCTTTGGCAGGAAATAAGCCAACAACATCTTTATAACGACCTAATATAGAGCTAATCATAAACGTTTGAATGGTAGTTGCAATTTCATACTTTTCAGTTTGTTAGTATTAACATAGATAGATCATGTATAATAAATAGATCTTGCATCCATACGGCAGCAGTGAGGCAAAGATTATGATGTCGGGAAAATAGTTCTTGATTGCGCCGCGGGGCAGCGCTAGGAAGAAATAGTTCATTGTATTGCTGCTACGCACCGCTTCCGTCGCGCTCTTTCTCTCGTCACCGCCCACTCTGACATCACCAGTGTTCCCAACTTAGGGGTTTTCCCCCCAAATTTAGGGGGTAAATAAGTGGGATGGGATTTTTTTAGGGGCTTTATATTTTTAGGGGTATTTTTTAGGGATTTTTAAATTTAACTTTTTATATTACATTTTTATTGAGAAAAATAAAAGTTGTAAAAATGTAGGTTCTGGGATAACTCAATCTAGTCAATTCCTAGCGATCTAGTACAGTTCCTCGTTACTAAGAATGCGGAGTTATATGAAAAACGAATACGTTGATTGTTGCTTACTAGTTTACTTGTTTAATTAAAATCGGACTAGCATTTGTGACGGTTGCAATTTCAAACGCAAGTGTCGAACACTCATTCTCAATCAAAAATAAGTTGCGTATTGTCAAAAATAAGTTTCGGTTTAGACTATCTATTGAAATGCTACAAAGTATGATAATGGTCCGATTCACGTTGCATCGAAATGGTGGATCTTGCACAACATTTAATGCATCGACTAAAATGTTAAGTTTATTTAATGTAATCATGTATGATTTCAAAATGTCAGAACAGAAGAAAACGAAATTGTATTTGAAGTATTAAATAATTTATAAATAAATAATATTAAAAAATATTACAGAATATTATTTATTTTATTATTAAAATTTATTTATTATTGTTAATTTATTATTTTTTACAGAATATAATTTTTTAGGGGGATTTCCTAGTAATTGTGGCAATTTTAGGGGTTTTTGACTTTTGCTTAGGGATAAATATTTTTGGGAGTTGGTAACACTGGACATCACGCTCCCCACTTGCACTCCTGACTAGCCTTGCCGCAGTCTGCTTCGTGCGTGTTTCAAAACTATGACATTTAAGGGTCGGCTCTAGACCTCTAGTAAAACAGAAAGCAGCCTGCGACTCTCTATAGCGTCGGTAGGTTACGTAGACATTGCTCATCCTAAATCCATTTAAAACCCGCAATTATTCAAATACCGTTTTTTTTTAAATACCAAACTCTTGGGGACAAAATTCTTCATCTGAATAGCTTGGTAATTTTTCGCTATAATTAATAGCTACAACGTAAAAATATATTTAAAATCACCCTAAGCGGCGGTAGGTTACACGGACATTGCTCATCCTAAATCCATTTAAAACCCGCAATTATTCAAATACCGTTTAAAAAAAACCAAACTCTTGGGGACGAAATTCTTCATGCGAATGGCTTGGTAGTTTTTCGCTATAATTAATAGTGACAACATAAAAAAATATTAAAATTCAATGTTTTAAATTGTTAATAAATATTAAACAAAATATTTTTCTTAGTTTTGAAAAAGCCATTTGCATGCATATTGATCATAGCTTTCAAATGACATATCGTTTATAATTTTCCGATCAAAAATAAAGGGAAAATTTGGATTTTAATTTAACATTGGTGTTATGGAGTGTCAGTCAACATGGCCGACAGCTAGAGCCGATCCCCTCTTTATTTTATAATCAATATAATTATGTAAAAACTAATTTCATAGGCCCTACCCTTTTTTTAACTTATGTGAAGTTGAATGACAATAAATAGCGTTTGCATACAATAAAAAAAGTAAGGAACGGGCTTTCAAAAAATTTGAGCAAGTGATAATAGTGCAATTTTATTATGATTAAGTGTGAAATATTGAAATTATGTACATTATTATAATGAACTCGTAATTTCTTACACGAGACAAACAGTTGTGTAATTTAAACTTAAAATTCAAATCAACACTGAAAATATATAACACAATAACTTACTAAGGGTTAATACAAAATAACACACAATGTTTATTTTCAATTTTGTCATATCTATATATTTAATACACAGTTGAAAGTTTGAGTTCTCAGTGACTACGGTACTGAACCAATCTTCAATATTTAGGACTATGTTTCACATTAAAGGGGATAATGCGTAGGTTTGCCGAATTTCCTTAGAATTTTCGTCTTTTCTAAGGGCTACGACCTACAGCCCTTCAAAAATCAAGTCAATACAATTCTTATTCTATATAATAAAAATGAATTGCTGTTTCTTTGAAATCGCATCAATTGAGAACTGCTGGACCAATTTGGCAATGTTTTGTTTTAAAATGTTCGTAATAGTCCGAACTAGGTTTTTATATAAAGAAAAATTTGAAAAGTTTCCCGAAAAAGTTTCAAATTTGGAAAAAACTAAACAGCCTCTTTTGTATTGACTCAAGACCATAGCGCTGAAAAACAGCTGTTCGTATAAAATGCTTAGTAACACATGTTTGTTTACATTCATTACCATAGCAACTTTAGCAAATTTATAATCAGTTTATTATTTATTCTTCAAAACCAATAGCTTTTTAGATTAGATTGACAAATTAAAAGCAAACACAAACAAAAATCAATAAAACATGCTTAGGCCTACTATATTATAATTCAATTTAAACATCGGTTGTTACATATTATTATAAATAAAACAACTGTTATGGATCAAAAACTGAACATAATTTTAGGTTAGGCCTACAATGAACCAAAACACTTTTATTTGCAACCAATTTCTCTAATTTATAATCGGGTTATTATTCTTCAAAAACCAAAATAGCTTTTTTAGGTTAGATTGCCAAACAACACAAACAAAAATCAACGAAAAATGCTTACTGTATTATAATTCAATTCGGTATTTATTTACTTTACCTTGTCAAACGAAACTACTATAAACACACAAACCTGAACTTTTTTCTTAATAAATATAGTATTTATACACTTCACTGATACCGGGAAACCAATATTTAACCATATTCAACATTTACAACATTAAAAACTTTCAAATCAAAAGTTCGTTATGGAAATTTACATTGTAAAGTGCCGACATGTTTTTCTTACCGTCCTGACAGCGTTGCCGGATTGTTCTTGTTCTTTTTTGCGTAGAAACGAACAGTTTAGGCAACTCATTCTAATTATAAATAGTGTGATAATACGACGAAATATTATAATTATATAAATATTATAATCATACTGTTATCGGCAAAATATTGTGACTAAACAGTTTAGGTAAGTCCTCTAGTTCTTTTTTTATTCTAATTATATAAAGTGATAATACGACGAAATATTATAATTATACAAATATTATAATCATACTGTTATCGGCAAAATACTGTGACTAAACAGTTTAGGTAAGTCCTCTAGTTTTTTTTTTTTTTTTATTCTAATTATATAAAGTGATAATACGACGAAATATTATTTCTCAAATGAGGCAACCTTTACTATCTAGTTACCTTGATTTATACACACCTTAATTAGCACAATAACCTATTGTTCGATTTGGCAACGTTGATTAATTTCCATTTTAAATACGCAGTTAAACGGTACTTTCTATTGTTTGATGCATTTGTTTACGTAATTATGTTTGTTACATTATTTTCACATGTTCTTGCTTCGTGGATACTTTTGGGGTTCATATATTGTTTAGTTAATTTAATTCTTACATGTTTGGTGTATGTGAAGTGATTTATTTTGTTATAATTACGTCAAATATCGCGGAAAAGTCGAAACTTAACCTATACAATTTCAAGTTTTATTTCTTTCATAACTCCTACAAATATTATTTCCCGGGAAAATTTTTGTTGTTTCTACAATCAGTTAGATGTGTTCTTTCATGTTATATCAAATTCCCTTAGAAATCGTTTGACAAGGTAAACTACATTTTTACCTTCAATTCAAACATTGGTTGTTACATAT
>JAGFPH010000310.1:616590-635864 GCA_018207615.1 Philaenus spumarius
TATATATATATATATATATATATATATATATATATGTATATATGTAAGTTATGGTTTGGTTTCGAGGATGTGTCTTTTTAAAAAAACACTTTTTATTAATTAAACAAGATTTTAATATACTTTTAAAACTTATTAATTAAACAAAGTACATTTGATGTGCACTGAGTGCAACCTCGACTAACACTAGCTAGGTAACGCTCTTGCGTGGAAACAATGAGAATGCTTACTTTGCTAAAAACTATAATATTCTACGAACTACAGTACTACTTAAGCTAAAATCCTCTACATAACTCCTCCATCCCTAAACAAAACTTCCGGGGGTGGTTGTGCTGCAGCCATCCTCGGGGTTGTCCTGGGAAACTTGTTGAGCAGTATGTATAGAAGTCCTCCAATCATAACTCCATATAGTGCAATGGTCCAAACACTGATATTTTTGGTTACCGCCATCTGTTTATCAATTCTGGAAATAGTATTAATATTAATTTTATCAAGTTCTAATTTTCTAATGTTTACCGAAAACTCTGGCTCTTGATCTTCTTGTAGATTCAGTTCTGGAACTTCCAGGAGCTTTGGATGTCCTCCTTTAGTTCTGGACATATGGAAGAGCTTTTTTATTATTATATACAATTGTATTATTGTTAGGTTTTATCAGAAATATACCTTGAAGGGTTATTATATTAGTTTCTTCTTGGTTAACTAATTTTAAAGTTTCTTTATTACGGAAAGTTGCTAAATATTGGTTAAGTTCGGGGATCCAATCAATAAAATTATCGGTAATTTCCAGGGCTATATATTTACACATGTCTGCTTTATTGTCTTTGACTATAGTTGTTTCACAGTCCGTTGTCTCGTGTGATATTTGGTCGAATGAGCAAAAGTATTTGGAATCGATCTTATGGTTACAATTACTGTCTAAGCCTAGTGTCACAGAGCTAGAGACTAACATATAATTAACAGTGGGTATTACAGTAACATATTTTTCATCATAAATAGTTGGTACAGAACGTAATTGGTAAATATTAAAATCAGACTTTTCGACAATTGGTAAATTGAGAAAATATACAATGTTCTCTACATCTAGTTTACAACTTACTTCTATTAGACTTTCTAGTTCCCACATGTTTTCCGGATTCGGCTCAATTGGTAATCGCTTGTCATAATATGTTTCTATTTTCTTTATTTCCAAATACAATTCTTTAATTGAAATGACACTTGGATGAAGTACACCAAGTTTACAAAATGTCAAAGAATTTTCCAAATCAATTACTACTTGCAATAACATGTTATATAAAATATTCAATTGATTAAGTATATTTTTAAGTTTTTCTAAAGCTACAAAATCATTTAGATTATTATTTACATCAATAATTTTAGATTTTAATTCAATAATGTTCTGTTCAATAATATTAAATGTTTTATTATATTCTATAATTATATTTTCACTGAAAGAGTATTGATGTTCTAATTGATTGGTTATGTCTCTTTGGCTACTACTAATTTGTTCCAATATATTATCATACCTTTTGCCATCGTAAGCATCTAGATTACCTGTGATTACTTTTAACACAGACCCTAGACCATCTATTATTCCCCTTCTATTTCTTACATTATTAGTATTTTCTAACAAAACAATTTCTAACTTTTCTTTAACAATATCCCTAGTATGATTGATGAATTTAAAATAACTTACAATATCTCTAATTCTATTTCCATTGTCTGTCACAAATTCTACTTTTCCAGTTAGGCTGGCATTACAGTTTTTACAATTGTTTGTAAAATGGTTTAGTAGGCTACATTATTATAATAGTTTTCAACATGACTTACTTGTAAAACAAAATCTCTTAAATTAAAATAATGAACAAACGTATGATAAGACGACTTCAGTTTAGCAAGTCCTAAATCAATAGGAATTATTCCTAAGTTGGTGGAGATGTCTTTGATCTCTGCTGTGTGGGTAGCCGCTCGTTCAAGGAACAGGAGGTACCTGGAACAGGATTTAGATTTGGGTTATTGCTTATTTTCCGTGGTCTCTTAATTTTTGATAGGTGAATTTTTTGTTTGGTGTTGTGATGCCTGGGTTTAATTTCGGCAGTTTTCCTTTCCCTATTTATGGAAGATATTTCCTCTTTGTTGTATTTATTTTTTACTTTATTTTGCTTTTGTAATGTTTTTACGTAAACGTCCTTGGGCACTTCTGGTAATGGCTCTTTATTTAAATTTCTTTTAGTTAGTATATCTTCTTTAGTTTTTTGGTTGCGTATTTGAATTTGTTCATATAGCTTCCTTATTTTTTCTTTGTGACCTATCACGTAATCATTAATTAATTGATTTTCAATATCAATATTCAAAATATTATTAGGGTTGATATGTCCATATAATATCTCGAAAGGTGTGAGTTTAGTTACCGAATGTATGCTATTATTATAAGCAATGACTGCATATTTTACCTTTTTTGTTATATTTTCATTCTTAAATTCAACCTGATTATTTAAAAGCCTGATATGTTCAATAAGTGTAGAGTGGAACCTTTCAACTAATCCGTTAGAAGATGGATTTTGGGTACTTGTGAAGTGTATTTTAATCCTGTGCAGTTCCATCATTTCCTTGATAACTTTATTATTAAATTCAGTCCCATTGTCTGAAACGATAACTTCAGGGACACCGTGATGCGTAAAGTAATCTAACAATTTATCAGCTGTTTCAAGCGCTTGGGCGCCTCCAACACGGCACACTTGTGCATAGCGAGAGAATCCGTCAACGATACTAAGAAACCTACTCTTCTCTAGCGATATGCTATCTACATGCACTATTTGCAATGGCCTTGATGGTGTGGGTGTAAGGTTCATTTCGAGCTTTAATGGTACTCGCTCGTATTTCACAGCTAAACAAATTTCACAATTATTTATAAAATTTTGGATATGAGTTTTAATATTTGGCCAATAGTATTTTCGTTTAATTTGTTCATAAGTCTCCTGTATACCACGGTGGTTAGTTTTACTCGTATGATAGTTTTCTATTATTTCTTGGATTTCCTCTTCTTCGGTTACATCTAACAATTTAGTGTTACATTTAGTTAAACATAGTTTAGAGTTTTTAAAGTCTTTCGCTACACAAGCTGCAAATCTTTCGTAAAAGTCGTTTTCAAAATAAATACTATATTTAACATTAGGCACTAAGTATTCTTTTATAAATTTAATGATGTCATTTTTGAAGTTATTTTCAGATATTTCAACTATTAGTCTCATTTTACTGGTTCCGAATAGTTTTTGTATTTTTATATTTTTTGGTTGGTGATTTACAAGAGTTAGAAAGATTTGATTTTTTCCAAAGTTTACCGGTTCGTCCGAGATAGGTATTCCAACTTGCGTATTCCCGTCGGAGTTTGAGTGGGCAGTTTGGTCATCTTCCTCGCTGGTTTCCTCTTGACTTGTCGAATGTGCGTCTTCTTCTGCGTCAAAGTGTGCGATCATTGACTCATTGTCCTTTAACTCTAGAAAGTGTAACCTAGTTGCTTCGGTTATTATTCTTTCTAAATCTTCATCTGTAGGATCTTGATCGTTTACCTTCTGTTCAGTGATATTTAGCTGTATTCTTGACAGGGCGTCTGCGTTTTTGTTCAATTTCCCTTTTTTGTATTTTATCTCGTAGTCGTACTCTTCTAATTTCAGTCTCCATCTTAGTAACCTGGAATTAGGCTCTTTAACTGAAAATAACCACTGTAGAGGCTTATGATCCGTATAGATTTTGAATTTCCTACCGTATATGTAAGGTCTGAAATATTTAGTTCCAAAAACTATTGCAAGGAGTTCCTTCTCTATAGCTGAGTATTGCGTCTCGCTTTTGTTAAGCGTTCTGCTGGCGTAAGCAATTGGTAGGTCTGCTCCATTTTTTATTTGGGATAGGATTGCCTCCACCGCATAGTTGCTAGCGTCTGTTGTCAGTATGAACTCTTTGTCAAAATCAGGATATTGTAACAGAGGTTCGTTACATAAGATGTCTTTACATATTTCAAAACTATTTACGTATTCAGGTTTATTTATGTCGATTTTGATTTCCTTTTTTAAACAGTGAGTCAGTGGTTTAGTCAATTTTGCGAAATCTCTAATGAATTTTCTGTAGTATCCTAGTAATCCGAGAAATCCTTTGATTTCTTTTGTGGTTTTCGGAATCGGGTAATTCTTTATGGCTTTAATTTTGTCGGGATTGGGTTTAACTCCCTCGGGTGTTACAATATGTCCCAGATAGGCTACTTCTTTCCTTAAAAATTCTGTTTTGTCGAGTTGCACTTTAAAGTTGGCTTCTCTCAATCTATTGAAAACGTCCCTTAATCTGTCTATGTGTTCTTTTAAGCTAGTAGAGTAAATTAAAATGTCGTCCAAATAAACAAGGGCCGTTTCATTTTGAATTCCCCTTAGTATATTATTCATAATTCTTTGAAAAGTTGGAGGACTATTCTTTAAGCCAAATGGCATCCGTAAAAATTCATAATGGCCGGTTTCTGTTGAGAAGGCAGTTTTTGCGACACTATCAGGGTGCATTTCCACCTGATGAAATCCAGATACTAGATCGAGAGTACTAAAATATTGAGATCTGCCCAGTTTATCTAAAATATCAGTTATATTAGGAAGAGGAAATTTGTCGTCAATTGTTTTAGCATTTAGACCCCTGAAATCAATCACTAGTATAAATTTTGGCTTATTGGACGCGTCTGGTTTTTTTGGGACGATCCAAACGGGTGAATTCCACGGCGAGTGTGAAGGTTGTATTATTTTTTGATTTAACATATCTTGTATTTGTTTATCTACCTCCTTTCGATAAATTTCTGGGTAACGGTAATTTCTTGAATAAACAGGGATTTCATCCGTCGTTCTGATTTCATGTTTAATTTTGTTTGTGAAGGTTAGGTCATCATTTTCCGAATAAAATATGTCAGGATATTCTTTTAGTAACTTCCAAATTTCATTTTTCTCTTCCGAATTCATGTGATCTGTTCTGATTTTTGTAAAGTCTAATTTATTTTTTTGATTTAAAAAATTTAGGTTAGGGCTATTTTCATTATGGATTTCTTGCTTGTCATATTTACAGATTTCATAGTCTTTTAGTGATTCGACATTTAAAGGCTCAGCTGTTAGACTTCGGTCTTCAGTGGAAATATTTATAATAGGACAAAGAGCTTCCCCTTCTGTAATTTTCACTAAACACTGAGGTATCTCTAGTCCATTGACTTGTTTGTACGATAATACCCCCTCTCCATTGTTTAAATTGGCTACTTTTATTTTTATTATTTGTTTTGATCTTGCTTTAATGAGATGGCTTGTAAACTTCTTTGGAGGCCTAACATTATCGTTAGAATTGTTATTACTTTTTGTTTCTGTATTAAAATAATGTATAGGAATTTTCTTTCCGCAAAATATTAGTTGATGATGAGTGAAATCTAAATTTATTTTTAATTCTTTCAAATTATCGAGTCCCAGTAGTAAATCAAAGTTTTTGTGGAAATTAAATAGGTAAAATTTTGTTTGTTTCTTTCCTAGTAACGGTAATTCGCAACTAAAATTTTCTTTGGAGACACCGTGTGCTGTGGAAACTTCAAAAAGTTCTTGTTTCAATGTGTCTTTGAACAACTGAAATGCTAACTGCTTGTTAACAAAAGATCTGGTGCTACCTGTGTCAATTAATATTTTTAGGTTAGTTTTGGGGTCGATAATATATGGTAATTCGTTAGTGCTGTCTTCAATGTGCATTATGGAAAATTTGTTTTCATTATAGTAAGTCCTAAAAAATGATTCTGGGCTTGTTCATTTTCGGGTGTTACTCCGCATGCGTTATCTTCCTGCAATGAGTTGTCAATTTCGTTACAATCGTTATAGTTTTCAAGGCTATAGTCCGGTTCTAATTCTTCCGATAGGTAACAGTCTGTCATTTGTTCTGTCAGTTGATCTAACGAATGATCGTAATTTTCTTCCTCTATTGGTTTCCCTACCATGTGGTAAAGTTTATTTTGTCTAACCGTGTTCCCTGTCTGACGTGTAGAGATACTCATGGGCGTTGGTTGATAAGTTTGATTAGTTTTTTGAACACTGTTAGGTACAAAATGTCTTTGTGGTTGATTGTGGGGTTGTCTGTTTACCCAGTTAGGATTAGGTTGTGCAGGCTGTCTGTAAGGATTTTGTTGATGGAATTGATGGTTAGGCATTGGTTTACGAATTGGCATGTATTGGGGTTTTTGGGGGATATTTGGTCGGCTTGTTTGAAACAATTTGTTATTTTTAAATTGGAAATCATTTGTAAGCATATTGAGTGCTTCTTCGAGTGTTTTTGGGTTTTTAGTGCGCATTAGCGACCCTAGCGGTTCCTGAAGTCCCCTTAACATAACTCTTAACGCTAATTGTTGTGCATATGTACATAAAACATCTTTAGCTGTTGGTTCTTTATTAACAAAGAATGCTATTTGTAAATTTAACAACTTTTGCACCTTTTCATAGAATTTAAATGGTGATTCCCCATTTTCCTGCTTTAACTCTGCCATTTCAAGGTTTAATGTGAAACAGTCCCTTTTGTCTAAATAACTAGCTAGTAAGATTTGTTTAACCTCATTCCAAGCATAAGTGTTAGAATTAACTACTATATCAAGAGCCTGTCCTTTTAACTTTGACAATATTGACGAGAAAAGGTATTCATTTTGAAAATCTTCTATATTACTAGTAACAAAGAATTTATTAACTATTTTGTCACATATGGTAATAAATCGATTGAGCATAGTCGGCTCCCCGTTAAATTCCGGTATCATGTCCAAGTATTCTTTTTTCAGAGTTGGGGTAGTCATTGTTATGCTTATTGTTAATCAAATTAAATTAAAATTAAAAGATAAAAAGATTATTTAAATTCAATTGTTTGATTTTCTGATTTAGAATTAATAAACAACTAATCTTAAAAATATAATTATATAACTACTTAACAAGTTTACTTACAATAAGATCCAAAATACTTTGCTCATTTTTTTTTTCACAACGCACGTATTTTTTATTTTCCGTGTTCGCTGGAACACGTCGCACTTCACTCACTTCTCACAATTTTCACTCCACTTTCTTTGTAGATATCCGCTCTACAGTTGCAAATATTCACTTCGCTGATTGCTTGTGCTAAATTTAATAATTTACACTTATTAAATTGAGCTGTCGATCCTTCTTGATAATATTCACTTATCGTGGACGATCTGTTCGACACTTCGGTTAATCAGTTAAAACTGAAGAAAAACTATATGCACTAATTTTCCCGATGTGTCCTACCGACTGCGCCAGTTATGGTTTGGTTTCGAGGATGTGTCTTTTTAAAAAAAAACTTTTTATTAATTAAACAAGATTTTAATATACTTTTAAAACTTATTAATTAAACAAAGTACATTTGATGTGCACTGAGTGCAACCTCGACTAACACTAGCTAGGTAACGCTCTTGCGTGGAAACAATGAGAATGCTTACTTTGCTAAAAACTATAATATTCTACGAACTACAGTACTACTTAAGCTAAAATCCTCTACATAACTTGTATATATGTGTTCGCACTCTAGCGGCCGCATTTTAAGTCCGATTTGGTCCAAATTTGGTACACGTGGTGGTTGTCTGTGTGGCTCTGACGAGTTCATTAGCCAAAAAAATCCAACAACCGGAAGTACGTTTTTTGACCGGAAGTAACTATTTTTTGAGATTTTTACTACGAGAATGAAATTTTTTAAAGGTTTTTTCTAAAAATATAAATGTAGGATGTTATTCTGCGCATTTTGTTTTTTTACGCGACCTTATAGCTCGCTTGGTTCCCCCAAAATCGACAAAAACGTAAAATACCATAAAATTACCCATTTCAAAACCAAGTGATGCAAACTCGCGAGGCCACTAGGAGGAAACAAATTCTACTAATATATTGCGTACACACATACAGCTGTTCAACGCCTTCGTGAGTAGACCTATTTCCCAAATTGTTGGTTGAAACCCTAAAACATAGGCATATAAACTTAATTTTGGAAATTTGCTCAACTCTGGTCAGCGGTCCAGCTGCGTGGTCGATTTATTGAACTAACTATAGTTTTATCGTTGCAGTATCATTAGTTCAATTGATGTAGGTCGCGGCTATATCGTAGTGGTGTCGTGACTGTACAGATGATGACGTAATCGTCTTATCGCGGACAACCATTTCCTTAGTCACTGTAGCCTAGAAAAGTGCTATGGGAATTGATGACAGTTCAAAGTAACCAAGACTTTTCTAACTCCACACAAAAGATATGGTTATCATTGAAAATATAAATTATTTAAAAATATATATGTATTATTATAAACTGATGCATAATAATAACTAAACACTAAATAGACAATTGAAATGGATACAACTCTCTTGCAGGTTCGGAGAAAATTGACTATTACACTTACATTATTATCAGAGTTGTTTAGCCTGAAATCTTAATAGTCCAGTAAATCCGTATCCTAAAAGGGGGGCTCAGATGCAAAAGGTCGGGTAGTTCTGATTTTTTGGTATGTTGTATGTATAGGGGCACTATTTAAAATTCCAAGTTTTCGACCTCGGGAGTGCTCCGCGCGCGCCACCGGCGCCGAAAAACCCAGATTTGTTTGACCTTGTTCTAGTTTTTTCAAATTTTCAGCATGAAGGACTGGTTTGACAAAAAAAAATCAATCAGTCCTTTTTTAAAGAACAGTAAATTTGCCACAATTTAAAACTAAAATCATCTTCCTGAGTATAATACTGTTTGAGTTACAGCCATTCAAAATTTGAGAAAATTTACAAAAAATTTCAAAATCTTAGTTTTTACATAGTATTTTCGTTTTTTTGCTGTGAAATAAGGAGTTTTTAGCAAAACTGATAAGGACCAACTTTAAAGTAGAGAAAAGTAGCTTTAATATGTGACTAAAATAGGGTTTGTACCATGAATATAGCTTCTGAGATACAGCTGTTTGAATTTTGGGTACACTTCCAAGAAATAAATAATATGAAATGTAAAAAAACCAATTGTAATTGAAAAATTCAAGTTGTTGGTAGAAGTGTACAATATTAAATTTAATCACATCAAATTACGTTTATTTTAAATGAAAGAGTTTATATTTATGAAAATAAAAAATGTTACATTAAATACTGTTTGAGTTACAGCCATTCAAATTTTGAGTAAATTATCGAAACATTTTAAAAATTGTTAGTTTTCAGAGAGTATTTGCGCTGTTTTACTGTTAAACTAGAATTATTCAGCAACATTTATAAGGACTAACTATAAATTAGAGAAATGTAACTTTAATCTTTGACAATGTGGCGTTTCTATCTTTAATAGCTTGTAAGGCAACGCTGTTAAAATGCTGTTAGTTTTACATAATGTAATGTATCTTTCTACATTATAAGACTGGTGGATAGTCTGGAACAGAAGTATTGAAGGTGACAGAATATAAATACTATAGGTAGATGAGTCATCCAGGGTCATGGATTGTGACAGGTGTTCAAATGAAAAGGTTTGTTGATGGTTGTGAAGTGCGAAGAAGGGGATGTAGGCTTTGAACTCCCTTCCACAGAAACAGTTTGTGGGGTGGGTTAGTTCCAGATATTGTTATCTCTTATCTCTTGGTATTATTATCTCTGATACTCTGATCAACTGTTAGTTGTGTGCTGTCCTTTGTGCTTCAAATCACGCGTAGTTTTGGTAAATACAGTTTCGTCAAATTTCCACCTTGAATTTTAGGTTGTTATACATAATTGTAGTGTTATTGTGTTATAGTGTTATACAGTTTACTAGTGTTTAAGTGATTTATCGCATGGTGTAACAAAGTGTTTTTTAAGTGACTACAATATGTCTGGTTCCTCAACTTCCAAGGGTTGAGTATACAAATATTTTCCTGTAGAAAAAATCCTGTAGAATGGGGATGGGTGCAATCTGAGCGTGGCCTCAGGCCAAAGAAAATGGAAAAAGACCCGGCCCCACAAACCCTCCTGAAATTAATTTCGTGTACCTGCAAGAAAGGATGTAGTAATTCGTGTGGATGTCGGAAAGCAGGACTGAAATGTTCAGCAATATGTTCATTTTGCTGTGGTGAATCGTGTGACTAGACTTCATTTCTCCAGAAATTGAAACATTATGCGAACTGGAGGGTGATGATAATGATGATGCAGAGAGTGTTTGTGTTGTGGACCTAAGTGTCAACCATCTGCGAAGGAAAAGGACATTAGAAAAAGAACTTACCTCAATCCCAGGCCCTTTAAATAGGTGTCGGATATAATATTTAGGTATTTAATTATTTTATGTAACATTTTTTATTTTCCTATAAAGTAAACCTCGGTTAACCTTACTAAAGGGAAGGAATCCGCTTCGGATAACATTTTTTTCGGTTCAACCATGAACATCTAGCACGAAGGCTTTGAATGTCAAACGAATTCAAAAATCTCTTTTTATGCTACACCTATGTTCTTTATTTAAGTGAAAATTACATTTTTAGGATTACGGTACATTAATATACAGTATACTGTAATTAATATTTTGTAGCATATGAATTACTCATGCAAAAACTCAGTAAGTTTTATTTGTTTCTTGTATGGCCGGACATCGAGCAGCGACCACGCAGCTGAACCGCTGCGCTGACGTGAGTTGAGCGAATTTCCAAAATTAAATTTACATACGTTTTTGGGTGTGAAACAACTATTTGGGAAGTTGATCTACTCACGAAGGTGCTGCCAGCATGTACCAAATATATTGCCATCGGTCACCACGGTAAAAGCCGTGGATTTAATTCTGGTACTTCTACGGTATTTTACGTTTTGATTGTTTTTATACCAGATGTGCTATCAGGTCGCGTAAAAAACAAAATGCGCAGAATTATTTAGTACGTCTATTTTTTTTTTAAAACTTTAAAAAAATTAATTTTAGTACGAAAAACATTAAAAAATTAATTGTTAATTCCGGTCAAAAATTTTGTCTACATACGGTCATTTTGTTTTGTCCAAGCGACTTAGACAACCAACGTGCGTACCAAATCGGACGTAAAATAAGTCCGTTAGAGTGCGCACACTTATACATAAAGTTACTTCCGGTAAAAAATTTGGTCTACTTCTGGTAATTTTTTTTGGTTAACCTACCAGTTCAAGCGACTTAGAAACCCAATGTGTGTACCAAATTTGGTCCAAATCGGACGTAAAATGCGTCCGTTAGAGTGCGCACACATACATACATAAATATATATAGTATGTATATGATTTTTAATGATACCCCAAAACCATGATCGGTGCTCATTTGCTAATCCCGACCTTGGGTCTTACCATAAGCGCCGCAATAACTCATTTTCCCTATGGAAATTCGCTAATTATACTGAACATATCGTCAGTAAAAATCTATTTTATCTAAAAACATATATTCGATTTAGATGAAATTTGATATATAAACAATCAATAAACAAATATAAAGTTGTATAAACAATACATAACAGTTACAGTGTATCTGCATATTGGGAGTACCTTCAATTCACAAAGCATCGCTTGCTTCGCACGCCATTCCGCATATTGGGAGTATCTTCAATACACAAAGCATTGCGTGAATAAATTATTTGGATTTAAATTATTAGTGTATTTTAAATACAATTCTCGAGGTGAAGCAATTTTACATTTAACATGGTTTTTCCTTATGAAAATCAGATTTTTCATAACGTCCTCTCCTGGGTAGCTTATATGGTTTATGTTATAGGGCCTATCCAACGTTGTAGGCCTACAGTTAAATGTTTTCTTCATCGCTGTTGGCCTACCTCCAATAGTGTCTTGAGATAAGTCAATTTCAAATTTAACACGGATTTTTCTACCTTCTTCCACGGGTGTTTCACGGTAATGTACCAATTTGACACGGAGTCGGGAGCCATACAAGACATGGAGTCATAAAACATATACCATTTATGACGTCATGATGAATTGGAACTAGGTATATAATTTGTGAACAATGGACAAGTTTGCTCGATTCTTATTAGGTCACATTGAGGCCTATGTTCTGTGAAATAAGTATTTAACATAACTTGTTCTATAACATAAAGTACCGTGAGCGGATCCAGCCGGTTTTTAAGGAGGGGGCTGTCTCCTATCCGGGGGGGGGGGGGGGAGTATAGAATATTTTTTTTTGGAATACAGTGCTTGAAAACGTCTTTTTAAAATATTTCACGATCACCCATTCTGAATAGGAATTAAGGATTATACGCTTTATCCAAAAATAAAGTTGTATTATAACAAATTGTAGAGAATAAACCATAGTATTGAACTGTATACTAGAAAATTTTGAATAGATTTTCAAAACTTATTTCAACTATACCTCGCGCAAAGATTCGTGACGGCTGAGAGGTTAGGACGGTCGGGGAGGTGTCCCTACCCCTAATTAGCCCTCGCTCAGGTGCTCCGGGATTTGGTCATGAGTCACCTACTGGGTTTAAGACACAGTCGGTACAATTTTTGGAATTTCGCCATAAAGAGTAAAAATGACGTAATTTTTGTAATCTGCATCAAATAACAAGGACATTAAATCCAAACACGATATAATTGCTATGCTATTAAGTATATTAAAATATATTTTGTTTTATAAACTGTCTTATTTTAAAACAAAGTGAATACTTCCCCGACCGTCCTAAGATCTCAGCCGCCAAGAATCTTTGCGCTAGGTATAAATTACAACAATTAACAAAATTCTCACAAACGTATAGTACATAGTTACAGCCGGACAGAAAAGGTAACGACTAACACGCCTAGGGAGTTGAAAATGTACATATTTCACGGAAATACCCGAATAGTTCGGAACACTAATCCAGGAACACTTATATTAAACGAAAATATAGAACTTGCACTTTAAATCGATATAAAAATTATTATACGAATACTGCATATAGATTTGTAATAAATACATCGGTTGCAAAATGTGCTTTCTAATTTTTTGAAAACTGTCCAATGGTTTACAGACAAATTCATATCTAAGAAACTACAAGAGTGACGAATGATTAGAAGATAGTGGTAGAAAGTTAAAATCTTGACAAATCCAGTGGTGTCCTTCTCAAAAGAAGTCTGCCTAACGATTATGTGCCTTTAAAAAGTCACGAGTTTGAGTCATTTCTTTATGCTTTCTAGCGCGGCATCGATATTGATTTAGGCAACTACAATTTTACAACGATGATTACATATGTAAATATATTTTTTAGAAGAAATTTGTAAATACAAAAATTGAAGTCTAAAACATTTTCTTTCCGATGGTTTTTGTTTTAATGAGATTTGGTAATATTTAGTGGGTAAAATATTCGATACAAGTTGTGTTGTCTGACACTACTCAATTGAGCAGTAGGCTATGCCACTTAGACGATTAAACGAAAATATAATAATCCAAAGGGGGTGCTGCAGCTCCTACAGCCCCCCCCCTGGATTCGCCAATGTAAAGTACCGATTGTGGTGACAATTACGCTACATTTTTATTTCGTGACGTTGGGTTTATTACTATAAACAATTAACACCAACAAATAAAAACAATTGTACAACAAAAACACATTTTATTATAACTAGCCTACTTATTAATACAAGATTAACATTAAAAATAAAACATTAGTATGTACAGTATTTAAAAAAAAAGATACAAAAGTTTTTAAACACAATTTATAATAATAACGCTAAAAAGGTAAATTACATCAAAGTTATCACTAACAAGAAATAGTAAAAAAATCAAAACATAAATTATTCAGACCCAGGATACAGATACGCCATAACAAGTCCAGTGTTGCCAACCATCATATTAGAAACAAAATATTTACCTGGCTTCTGAGTCCGACTACTAAAACGTAAAATAAAACAAAAAGACCACTTTTTCAAACGGTTTTATTGTACTCATATGGTGGTGTTCCAGCTGAAATACCCACCCTTAACTCGGTAAAAGTGTGTGTTGTGTGTTGAGAGTGCGATGTGGGCACGCAAAACAGTGCATAGCGGTTGAAACGCGCAAAACAGTGCATCGTGTGTGGGTGTAACGCACAAAGCGACGGTTGGGTGAAATAGTGGAAAGACCTGGGGGACAGCGTCCTCGATACTTTTCACAATTCACCCACGCTTTGCCCGTTTATAGGAGACCCACGACCATACGACTCGGTTTATGAGGCCCGGAGTGTAAGGAAATGTAGTTGATTAATAAAAAAAGAACGTGAAAAGAAAAAACGATGTAAACCCAATGTTTGTCAAAAAGGAAAACTGCATCTTAGTTGACTCGGCATTGTATGGTGTTGGTGAGTGTTGGGCAGTCACGAACCTCATGGTATGTGCGAGGGCACTCGGCTATACGTTGTTAGTGTTAAGTCTTCAGCTGGCTTTCTTCCAATGATTACAGTGGTCGGAAGAAAGATGTGAGCAGTGTGTATTGTGTGAATGTTTGCTCTTGACTGAATTTCAACAATCAAAAACACTGTTGTTATAGAAATAACAATGACAATTAAAATAGCAATGACAATAATTTATCTGGTGTATTAAATTTTGGCAAATGTTTTAAAAAATAGTGTGATTCTGGTGCAAGCTACTTAAACGAAGAACTCTTAATTTAAAATTATGCTCAGTAACTTTTCTTTGAATTAAATTTAAAATAACCAAACTTTTATTTGCATATATTATGTTTTATTCAAAGCAGGAGCAGAATGTGTTTTGGATATAGAGTCTGTTAAAGATAACATTACGACTTTTGTTCCGATTTTAATGATTTTCTTGGTGCATATAGTACCGTCCTAAATGAAAAACAACAATAATGTTTAGAATCATTTAAACTTACATTAAATTCCATATCTGAGCGTGTCTTTTTTAATTGGTTTCTTTACTTTTATCTTATTACGTGTTATCCTGTTACTTATAATTTTATTATAGTATACTTAACATAGTATTTGTAATGCAATGCCATTCTAATGGAATTATAGTATGAATAAAACGTGACATCATTTGTTCTGTAATAAATAAAACCTAAATTCAAAAATCAGAACTTTTACCTTTACTGTGGTACACATTCCCATATAAATCATCATTGTTTCATTAAGTTTGTATTAATACATATTATACAAACATTTCAAAAGAAATACTCTGTATGACCCGTTTTGGCATACACATAAATAGAAGATCACGCACTTATTATTAAGTTATTAGATCTGAAAAGACTGATCAAAATCCAAACATTGTATGTCTTCGTGAGATTGAGGTTTGAAACTAGAAACGTGTCAGTTTGCTTTCCCCGATATTAAATATTACTCTGGGTTCATAGTTGAAACCGCATTTGCAAAATGAATGTTTCAAGTGAGCAGCCATTAGTGGGCCAGGAGAGAGGTTCTGAATTATTGATGTTTGAGAGTGAAATGTCTGCCCGTTGTGACAGCTTGGCCTTAACTGATGAATTCATCTATACCTGACTTCCGGGCTTTAAAACTATTACCTTACCATGTTTAAATATTAGTTTAAGTTCGGTTAGAGCCTTAATACCAAAATTAAATATATGAATTTATTGAAACTATATGTACTTTTAACCGTAAATTAATACAGTAGAAAAGAAATGGATTATTGTTTTTGCAATAAATAATACATTTCATTTTAGATATTTAAATTATTGGAGCTTGACAATTTAAAATCTTGAATTATCAGTTCTCAACTTTTGTTCATAATACTTTTATTTCAAGCAAGGTTTGTGTATTGAGATTATAAAAGTGAATTGAAAATAACACAGCTTAAATATAATAGAGGAAAATGTTTTAATTTTGTATTTAAAATGTATTACATTTTATACAAAAATGATGATACTATGATTTTGTAATCTTTCTATTTTGTAGCGTTGTAGCTATAACACAAAAGTTATATTTAAATCGAAACTTGCTGAATTGAATTTTAGGCCCAATTCGGCACGGATTGTAATATTTAAGACTTGTTTAAATACAATGAATGAACTTGATGATAAACTGCATCTTGATTGTATAGTTAAAAAAAAATCTATTACTAAATTGAAGTTGGGTAAAGTAAATATTTAATGTGTATGTCTGAATTAATTTGAAGCATTTCCTTTTTAGTTTATATTGAACAGAATTTTCAAAAGTCATTTTCATTTAATATTAGCCAGCCTTTTATAAATATATTGATTTAAACATTTTAAATTTGATTTTATTTTTAAACTGAAGAACGCTTTGCGCGGCAACCTCCCCACGTACACCCCAGGATCTTGTTCAATACACGACCTCCTTTCCACGAAAGCTTGGTTTAATTGAAAAGCTCTTTGCAGCGTTGTGCCTGTCAATACGGAAAACTGAGATTTCATGCTACTTCGTGCTCTTCATCGTACAGAATCTACCAATCCGTCACCATTAGATGGAGTGAATCAATCACGTGGAGTTTCTTCTCAGTTTTACAAAAATAAAACGCTTTTGTTGAAGAAAAATTGTCATAAAAAGTATTTTTTAGATCTGACAACGTTTTTTTTAAGAATGTGAATAAAGTTTGCTAGAATAAACTTAGAGCACAAAATCTCACAACTAATACGTGTATAACTCAAACGCGTTTCAACGACAAAGTCGCCATCTTCAGTGAAGCACGAGCTGCGAACGAAGTCAAGCTCAATATTTATTTATATGTAATGTGAAGTTGGTTTATTTATACAGTAAGTATTATCAATACTTTTAACGAAGATAACTAAATATATTAAGATTTGAACATTAATCTTTATCTTTAATCGAAATCAACTCTAAATAAAATTAAGAATTTGTATTGTTTTGTTTAAATGTGCTACAGACTTAACAATAGAGAAGACATAATCTTTCTTAATTGATTTAAAAAAGTGCTCAAGTTCATAATTCTATAACGATTTTGTACGTATTAGATATTCACGGCAGAAACACACGTACAAAAATGAAAAAAAAAACTTATGCCAAAATATATCCACTCCACATAGTATAATAGTGTATATTAAAATGTTTCCTTAAGTAGTTATAGACAAAAGCAATATCCTGCTCATCAGTTTGATTAAACTTTACTTTTAGAAGATACATGAATACAGATTTAAATAAATAACAAAAGCAATGAAAATTAAACAGGTAATTTCATAATTATAACTTAATTACAAAGGATGATTATGTTTTATAATTGTCTTGTATGTACATAATGTAATTATTATGATTTTTATTGGTTGTCTTTTAACATATCCAGAAGAAATGCATAAATCTACAATTCTACAGTTTTTTTATCACCATAAAACTAGCTGAACTTTGGACATAATTATTAAAATTTTTACTTTGCTAGTTACTTTTATTGCTCTCTAAATTAAATTCTCTTTGCAGTTTTCGACAAATGGCAAGATTTATGCAAACAGTACACCGAAGTTTTCACATTCTATTTATTTTTGTGCAGGGAACTGACATATTAAACCCTAGAAGCACACATTATGGTCAATCATGTCATTGATTTCACAAATAAACTTATCTGGTATTTAAATATTTATAAATTATCAAACCAGGAAATAAAAAACTCAGGTTTAAAATTAAGCTATTTTTTTAACATTTACTTTCATCACTATCTATTAGTTCAACATATGATATTCATCATTATTACATTGCATACGAATTCTAAGTACTTTTTCATGAGTTAACACACTTTTAACTATTTTACGCTGAAGAACAGATTCTCGAAAGCGTAGATGGTTTTTAGGCAAACTCTTTCTGTAAATTGATGTTTTTTTAAATACATATATATTAAATGGATATTAAATATGAATGTATTAAATATGTATTAAGTTAATAACAACAATATTCATATTTTCTGAATGTGATTCACAAAAAAATATTAGATAGAAGTAGGGTTATTTTAAAATTCTAAATGGCGTATTTAAAAAAAATATGGCCTCTCTTCCTGAATAGAATATTTCATAAATGTTACTGATTGGTATCAAAAACTAAATAAGTTTTATAATTATAAAATTCAACCAATAATATAAATCGTTTAATGTTAATGATATATGAAGCGCTCAGTGTTTTGTCGTAGCGAATAATTAACATAGTAATTAAATGGCAAGAAACAGTATTTTAAAGTAAAAACTTAAAACGTAATAAAGTTTGACAAAGGAGATAGTATTTATACTGAAATGAAACTCCAAGAAAGCTAAATGGATATTGGGTGGAAGTCTCACATTCAAGATTTTGAACAAGATACTGTTTTAGAAATCATTTAAAATTGTATTCTAATTATGAACTTTATTTTACCTTAGTGTTTACTGTTAGTTGTATTTGTCTTGAGAAAGTTTTCTTAAAGTTTAACACCTAAACAATTTTGACACTTTGCTAAAATTACAAACATTTAATAAAAATCGTGAATTGATTTATCTAGTACCATTAAAACTTTTACTCTGTTATAAACAGAGAGCAATTTTGTAATTAATATTGCAGTCAGGTACTCTATTTAAAAATACAGTAATGAAATATTCAACTGACACGCAAAATAAAATTCTCAAACAGTTGTTTTTAACGGAAGTTAACGATGAACTTGACGAGACGTTTTGAATGTTTTATGCAAGAACTTGTGACTGTACGACGCTTAAACTCATCAAACTCTAGACAAGCGTGTCGCCATTGTTTCGAACAACTTCTAATATTATCTAAATTTAATGTCGACTAGTCACGTTAGACCAGGAAGAGATTTTTAAGCAGTTTTGTAGTAATCCTACTAATTTAAAAATATATTGTTTTTAAAACAGTTTCTCTTATGTAAATATAACAGCTGTACTAACAAATGAGTAACTTCAGAAAATATTTAAACATGCAAAAAAACTAAAACTAAAAGAAACATAACTCACCTTCATCCTCTGGCGTCTATTATACTATTTTTCTATTATCTTTTATAATTTTATCTGCATTTACATTTTCAGTTGGGTCTGCCCGGAATCCTTAAATCTTTATTTTATAATTTAATATATATTTTGTTTTTGCATTCTTAGTATTATTTGAGTGCTCTACTCATTAGTTTTTTGTGTACTTCCTTACGTGTATTTCCGAATGTAGCTTTCTTTTCCAGGTTTAACTTTCTTCCGTTAGACCTTATAGTACCTGATTCGTCTTGATATTTTCATTTCAGTCACATCTATGTTACAATATATGAGTTATGCAAGAATCGCAGCCTTTGCCTAATAATACAGTGAAATAGTTTGCCTAGTATTAGTGATAGCTCTAATGAAGTTTTAATAGTACTGTACATGAATTTAAGTGTTTGACTAACTTTACGGCACTT
>JAGFPH010000310.1:650327-660723 GCA_018207615.1 Philaenus spumarius
GAATTTTATCTACACAATTTTGAAATTTTCCTGTCTTCTTACATTTGACTTTTTGTATTTTATTCAAAGTGATACCATTTTCATAATTCTCACGGATAAGTGAAATAAATGTTGTCACAAAATTAAAATTAATACATTAAACAACATAATTTAGTTCAGTGATGCAATATATTGTATAATTTTCACAAAATAACTTAGTCGTAGTTTTATTAAATAAGTAAATGCAAATGAAGTATTTTCCCAAATTGACAAGATTCTGATCATTTTTTGTTCCACTAAATTAAATCTCAGAATTATTAAATAATTATCTCAACAGGATAATAATACTTAATGATATACAATATTTGTAACCTAAACTGCTAAATGAAATGACATAGATTGCGTCATAACATAGTTTAGTGTCTCTTGATAGTTACAATTTTATCACAGAGGAAAGGTCAACATAAATTAATTACTGGAATTGTCATGCTTCTGGGATCCAATAAAGCAGTTCAAACACAACTTCTTAAATGTGTGTAGGCCTACATTTCAAGTAATTGTTTTAACAATAAGTTTCTAAAACAAGTAATTTTTGTTACCATTTAAAAAAGCAATTTATGTTCTAAACTTTATTTATAAATATAATAAATATATAAATATTGTTATTACTAAACCATATTACCGGTTTAGATAGTATATATTTTCAGAATCTTGTTTATTAAAGAACAATAAAATTTGTGATTTTTAGTTAAATATATATATTTTTTTAATAAGTGTGTGTAAGTTTAAAAGCAAATACTTTAACAAGTTAATTTATCAAGTAAACCAAAATCAGGCCTCTGTATGCAGCTCACCGCATTTAAATAGGCATCAACTGAAATAAACTCAATCAGTTTGTAGTTCTTTAGAAATTAAGATTTAATGAAGTATGAACTTCACCAGGATGATCGTAAAACAACTTTTGGTTTATGTCTTAGTTTAAATTTTATATAAAACAGAAAACAGTTATTTAGTACAATACTTGTTTATTAGTGTGTCTTTTAGAAATGATATCTCTTATAACAGAATTACAAAATATGTTATATACCCAACTATTATAATAATAAGAATATACTATATAGCTGTTATTAGATATTTTTATAAATACTGTATAAAAAAACTGTGTTCGTGAATTAACTTTTAAATTGTATTTTACTTTATAATTAAAAAAAGAAAATCCATTGAAATCGTCGTTTGTGCCAATGAATAAATAATTATTCTACGGCTATCGTTTTATTTCCGATCAATCACTTTTATTTTGTGCACACTATTTTGTTATCTAACGGGAAATAGATAACATTGTCAGGTTAAACATTGATCCAAACTTTCCAATCCATTGGCATTCTGTGCGCCGTTGATAAGCTGAAGTTTTAAATGTGAATTTATTTGCGTTAGATTTTTGGGATTTCAATAGATTTCTGTAGGCCTATAGTCGTTAATGTATAACTGCATTTAAACATTTCTCAATATATTGTATGTTAAACGGGAAAGGAATTAAGGTTTTATTTCCATCAGTTGTGGAAATGGTTTTATTTCTACCAGCAAAAATGACAATTAATTGTTAACTCGCTTA
Source organism: Philaenus spumarius (assembly GCA_018207615.1). NCBI lineage: Eukaryota > Metazoa > Arthropoda > Insecta > Hemiptera > Aphrophoridae > Philaenus > Philaenus spumarius. The sequence continues at coordinate 651,919 of JAGFPH010000310.1, forward strand.
AATAATTGTTACATATTTTAAGAAGAAACTTGTGAAAAGACTTAGAAATATATATACTGATTGTTGTTGCATTTTAAGTATGTGTTTAGTTAAAAACATTTAACTCAATCTAGCTATTTAAAATATATTATATCTTGTCATAACTTTCAACTGTTTAAGAACATTTTAAGCTCTTAATTACAAATATGAACAACTTACTAACCAATTTTAAATCAAAACCAACTGCACAACTTTGTTTTACTGTTAAAATACTCTTTCAAGGACTTTCGTGCACTTCGTTAAGTAATAGGAGCAATATTTACACCGGTATATAAATAGCGCGAAAGCTTAACAAAAGCCGTTTAAAATGTTGTTTTAACTTCAATTCGGATAAACAGATAAAACATTGAGGCGTGAATTGAAGTTTAACTTTATATATGGTAAGTTAGTTGTCTAACGAAGGGTTCAACTCATTTTGTTAGTCTCACTAGTTTCGAATACTATTGTATAAGTATTAAATGACGTTTAACCTAAGCCGGTTCTACACGATGCGACGAACACCTTCCAATGTTGGATGTTTGATGGTTCGTCACATTGTGTGACCGTTGTTCAAACCTACGAACGTATAATGGCGAGCGTCGAACGTTCGTATTTGACAAAGGGATGCCTCCAACGTTTGAAGGAAAATGTTCGTTGGTTCGATTCAACGGCTACACGACTTGTTCATATGAAGCTCTATTTACTCTCCATTCCCGCCAACGACCCATCTTGTTTAGGTTTACCTTTGTGTTTAGTATTTAATCAGTTATATTATTCATTTTCATTTTACAGCTAAGTAGGCTACGATTTGTATTTCATACTAGTAAGTTCCCGTGAAGAATCACAGCAGAATTATTAGATACATATTTAAAAAATATCATTTCGAAAATTACTATTTAAAAAAAAAATTTATTTAGGCCTGCCTAACTATGATGTAAGGATATTTAACTCGATAAATGTGTACAAGTTTATTCGTGTACACATTCGATTTACTGTGTAGCAGGAACATTCGCTGGACCATCTGTCGAACTTACTTGTCTCAAACATTCGGTCCAACATTGGAGCGAGCGTTCGTAGCATCGTGTAGAACCTTTTTCATAAGTTACATTTTTTTATTAATACTGAATAGATATAATAGATCTTTTATCTATTCAAGTTTACAACATCAACCTTTTCATTTCAGTCAACGTAATTCAATATTTTAAAAATTAGCCTATTATTTTAAAATTTAGTTACAAACAAAATACTGCCCTAATTTATCTGAGTTATCAAAATCTCTAGAACTAAACTTGTTATTAGACTTTGTATTAGATTACTTGCACAAGTGTTACGAACTTCATACTAATCTACTTTGTAGGGCTTTTTATCAATAAACTCCAAACTATTCATAAATTATGAACTCCGAAAATCTTCATATTAATAGAAAAAAGATTGTTTGTATGCTGTCTGGTATTTTTATTACGAGTTTTTTTAGTTTTAAATTATACTAAAACGTTTTGTTATAATCAACATAAACGTATGGACTTTAAAATTTTTTATTCAAATTGCCTTTCTATCTCTTTTAATTTTTTATACTGGCAAATAATAAAGAGTAACTATATTAATTAATTAACATCTTCATTTCACAACATTATTTAAATTCTCCACTAGAAGCATATACTGTCATGAATTTATGCACCAAATTTAAGTAGTTAGTATAAATAAAAATGTGTTTAGTTTAGAAAATGTGTTTAATATGTTATCAGTAATGCTAATAAAATTGTGTTTATTAAGACACTTTAACGGAGTTTGTTAAAAATATTATTGAATTTCTTGGCCGCGTAAAACTCTCAACATTTGTTTTCATAAATTTTATTAATTTTAGGTGATTGAATCCTGAAACAATACTTACTGAAAAGTTTAATCTCAGCTGGATGGGTAATTTATTGGGTAAAGTTGTTGTTCAGAAACCTTTCTCCTTTGAAGTACAGGATACATTTTGGTTATGGAGAGTGTCAATTATAAACTCCTATACTACTTACAGGCTTACTTGTATTCTTGCTATAAGTGTTTTAGTTATTTATTTCACTTCTATTTACAGTTTTATCTTTAAAGGTACATTCTGAATATGAAATAGTGAATATTTGAGATTTCATTGTGTTGCGTGGCTCCCAGTTTGAGCTATAAAACGAATAGGGTCTATAAAAAAGTACACATTTTTTTTATAGACGTGAATAGGTACATTTATACCTATTTTTTATATTCGTTATATTCGTGAGTTTGTTACTGCAAAGTGTGTGTAAGTTCCACTCTAACAAAATAAATTAAACTGTTGAATTGTAAAACAACAAACTCTTATATAAACTGGACACAGTTAGTTATTGAATTTCGTTACAAATTTCAAAAAATGTAGTGCACACTCAGCAGTTTTAAGTATATACAAAGTTATGCTTGTATTAAAAATCATTAACGGTTCCGTGCTCAGGCGGGTTTCATGCAACATTCCTTTTATTTTTCTGAAACATGAAACTTTATCGTGCTATGCAACAGAGTATTTGAATAAATCGTGTCACATGTTAGAATATTTTTACAACATAAGATAAGCATTCGTTGGCAATAGAGATAGACCTATTTAGAATGATCGGAAATTCGTAAAAATTTTATTGTTTCGTGAATAATTCTACTCGTATGCTTGAATTTTGAAACTGTACTTTATTACTAAAAATGAATATTCAAAATCCCTAAATACACTCACTTACAATTTTCTAGTGAAAAATATTAATTATAATAAAATTATTTGTTTCCCAGCCAGGGTTTTAGATGTGGTTAAAATTAAAAATTTAGAGAAACTGCAACAGCTAGAGTTTATAATATCGAAGTTAATTTGTTTAGTTAGTAAATGATATTAATTTAATAAATTATATATATGTAAACAAAACTGATATCAAATGAAAAAGTATTAAAATTAATAATTGGCAGTCAAGCACTTATTTTATTCTGTTTTTTCACATAGGCAAACATTACAGTTCTTTCGCTAAGATGGCTGTTTAAATAGTAACTGATCCCCAATAATAGTTAATTCAGACGTAGTACCATGAAAGGTTTAAGGTAGAATGTTGTAGATATAATGAAAGCAGTAGATATAATGTAGAACTTGTGATGTCTTGGAGCAATACTGTTTTTACAAATTATAGTTTGCCGCTTTATATAACTATTCCTCCAACTGAGCATTTCATCTTACATACAGATAAATATACAATATACACATTTTACAAAAATGTCGTCAAAATACGAAACATAAAATTGTATAATGTTATATTAAAATACACAAAGAAGTGGTGAAATTTAAATTAATGGTTTATATAAAGATTTAGTTGTATTCTAAATTCATGTTTTACTTTCCTCAAGCTTTAGTTCTTTAATTACTAAGATTGCATTTAAATAATCTATCTATAACATACATGAATAAATAGTTAACATTTCGAAAAGTAAGTGTGGGAGTACAGGTAGACGTTTTATGAGTATTTGAAAATAAATATCTTAAATTCGTATTTTTTTTCCTAACCCTATAACATTCTAAATTTTAAGATCACAAGAAGCAGTGTAGGTAATAATATGAAATAAGAAGTTTACTTTTTATGAGCATGGAGAGTTAACTTTCTTTATGCACAGGTGGAGTAACTTTTACAGAAAAGTATTCTTACTGTAGGCTACATGTTCTTTTATTTAGAAAGCATTATTCAGCAATATAGCGAAATAGATAAACAATATAGTATTTCTAATACAAATGTAAACGATACCGAAAGTTTGGTTAAAATGCACGTCTTTGTGTCTTTATTAAGTCGGGTTTCCACTAAATGGACAGTTGAGTTTATGTTTTGTTTGTATTTTATAGAACCTGAAAACAAAAACAAAACTGAAATAAAGCCAAAACTGTTTTTTCCATCAAGCGGGCTACAGTTTGTTCGAGTTTTGTTTTATTTTCGATCCTTTTCCACTGGATGTCGCTAGGAAGTCAGAACACATTTTTTCTTCAATAACCAACCATGTTTAGAGAAGATTTTCTATTCTTAGTTGTGGCTTTTTTATTATTATTATTATTAATGAATTAATAGGCCACATATAATGAATTTTATTATACACTTAATTGTGTATTTATAAAATATTCACGTTGTTCAAATGCCTGTATTAAGCCCTGCACACACCGGAGCGATACTTTATCGCTGGAGCGACGAGATATAATTCCTAGAATTTTATCTGCGATACTTGGGCGATAATATCGCAGCGGAAACAGGTGCTTCCACACCAGAGCGGGAAAAGAGACGCACGGGAAAGCCAGTACACCTCAGGGGAGCGTAGGGTGCGTAAAAGTGTTGTGTTATAGTTAGTGTTTGTATACTGTACTGTGTGTTTACTTACCATGACATCGTCTGATGAAGAAGAAGCGTTGCTGTTACTAGCCGTACTAGAAGACGAAAGAGCAAGGAAAATGTGGGTACACGACATAAATAAAGAACGGCTGCAATTTGGCGAGTACCATATGCTCATGCCCTAGTTAAGAAATGAATCAGGAATGTTTTGACGATTTTCTGAGTTTGATTGCTGACATTATTGAAAAGGAAAGTACCAAAGAGTTGACTTGGGAATTGAAATACAAGGGCAGACGTTCCCACGGTAGACGGCGTCACTACTTCCTGTAGCTCAAGCTGCTTCCTCCTCACTGTACCAAACAACCTTACCAACACTTACCACGTGGTGGTACTAAACAATAAAATGGCTAAAATTATATGCACACGAAACATAATTACGTAGGCTTGGTTCATTAAATATTATGCAGTACCTATCCTGGAAGAAAGGTTTGGTCCTAGCTAGCAAAGTGCTTCTTGGGACCAGCAAAACTTTTCATACTTACCAGAAGTATTCCGTGTCTTTCCGATGTTCTCCCAGATCTTGTCTTTCTTCCGTATGTTCTTATAATCCTTGTGATTTAAATCATAGAGCACCGGGTATGTATAAACAACTTCAAGTAAGTGTTCGGTGATACACGACATGTTGTTGTTACACGTGCACAGGACAGACAAAACTGAGTAGTTCAATGGCTTGGCCGCGTGGTATCGCTGCGATAAAGCGCTGCGAACAGTGCATGCAGCGTTACTGCGATAATATCGCTACAGTATCGCATTCGTCTCGGTATCGCTTATCGCAGTTCGCTCTGGTGTGTGCGGCTCCATAAGCCACCATGGTATCGCACGGACCACTGGTATCGCAAGAGAATTTCCAAGAAAAAGTATCGCGCCCGCTCTGGTATCGCACGGAGTATCGCTCTGGTGTGTGCAGGGCTTTACACTATCAAATTTCTTTGATAAAGATTTTTGATCAAAACTTTTGACGTGTGCCAACTTTGAAAGAAAAATTACCTATTACACTATCAAATATTGCATTAAATAAATTTGATTACCAAATAGACTCGTTTCCACTAAACAGACTCGAGTTTCAAAACACGTAGAAACCTTTTGATGTTACCGCTTCAGAGCGGGACCCGAAAAATAAAACTCCAACAGTTGCAAAAGACGCCAGTCTTCAAAAAGTTTGGACAAGTTACAGTTTCGTTTTATTCGACACGAGTTTGTGTTTTGTTTTAGTTTTACCGTTTAGTGGAAAACCGGCTTTAGGCATAAGAGAAAGTACATTACGCTGGTAAATTTATAAGTTGCACGTTTAAATAATTAGATAGATGTTTACGAATTAATATATTAATTAATTTTTAGCTTTTATTTTATATAACTGTACAAATTATTTATGTTTTCTAGGTGTAAATGTTTGAAAAACAAAAACAAATTATATATATTATGTATTCTTTTATTTTGTTTCAGGTAAGTTATTAAAACCAACAGAGGGTTCATTCGAAAAGAATATTCAGTTTTGGTAAGCATTTAAGAATTCCTTCTAAACCGGAAAAATTATTGTTTCCCTAAAACCCAATATTACCACAAAACAAATACAATACAAATACCACCACAAACAGATATACTGTGCTAGTTTTACTCGTTTGGGATTCTGTTTAGAGAGTCAAAAAGTCTGAGGTCGTCAAAAGAGTCAAAACCCTGATTGGAAGAAATTTTAACAACAGTCTAAAAACTTTAATGTATGTTGAATGAACTGAAAACTCTTGTTTCTGTTTACTATAAAGATATGGTGATTTAAGTTATTAATAATGGTTAATCCTCGAATTAAAAATCAACGTTTGAGGAAACTTATTAGTTATTACAGTATTAAGATTTGTTTTAAATATTCCTACATTCATTTTAAAATAGCACTTAGTAACATTATCTAAAAAGAAACCATTTAGAAATATATAATTAATGGCTAATGTGTAAATTAACTTGAAAATACTGTCCCCAAACTATAAGTGTACGAATATAACACATTAAAAATACAAACCATCTAAATTTGCCACCCAAAATTAAAACACAACTTATATGAGTAAACTTAAATAGTGCACAATAAGTCTTTTTCCTTTTGTTAATGTGTACAGTTTTAATGTGCAAGTCTGTCTCTACATACATTACTCCATTTTGTCAGTTCTGCATATATATAATGTGCTGTAATAATTTAGAAATCATTTTATTCTAAAACTATTATAAATTCAGAAGGTGTGTACAGAACTGGTTAACTGAGAAAAAAATGAAAGTTGTAGTAACCAATTGTATTTATAGTTATTAAACTGAAATAAAGTTATAAAGCCCTGATGTTAGGATTAGGTAATGCAAGTGAAACTACGTTAAGTAAAGTTGATGATTTATTAGAAATATCGTAGATCTATAAAAGGAAATATTTACAAAATGATTGTTAATGCTTGAGAATTCATTGCTATAAACTATAACGAATTAATAGTTGCAATTTTATCGCTTTTATTGTACGTTAATATTAAATCTTAATACACGTCATATGTTTAATCTATTTGGTTGTTGATATAGGCTACTTGCATTAGGGTTAGGTTTGGCCTATGCTGAGCTGATGTCATGATCACGTTACGTTTGATTTAGTATTATCGTCGTTCGCATGACCAAGGCTCATAATGGGGTGTAACTAACTAGTAGTCATTATATCTCTTTAAGCAATATAGTTGGAAGGAGTTTTGTATTTACTATGTTTGCTCAGAGTTACTGATTTAAAACAGTTATATAATTATGCCTATTCACTACACCATTGCGGTAGAAAGTGGACACATCTGAGAAAACAATTTGAGCATGCCAATCAGGATCTAACTCATGATACTCAATAATACGGGAACAAAATTCCACTCTTTAAATTATGTACTAGGTTGACTTTCGAAGAAAAAGCTGGTACCAACTCGAGAAAGTTATTTTTGAAGGGAGAAAATACATTTTTAATTATTTCACCATTTTGTTTCTGCAAGTGTTGTACTGCTAAAATTTTCACAGAACATTTTTAAAGTCTCTATTGTGGAGTATGTAAAAGATCGATGCATTAATGGGCAATCTATACAAATTTTAAAAACGCCCCATTAACTTCCTCACGGGTGGTGTGGAAGCTAGTACATTGAAAAAATATAATAACATTAATATTATAATTACAAAACAAATAATAGTTCAATAATATAATAAAAACTATAGTAAATAATCATCAATTTCAGGTGATAATAGCACATTAGAGCAGTTTTTATAAATACACAACACAAGATGGCACCTAACTCAAAAACTGTTTACTTCAAAGAAAAGGTTTTGAAACAAAGGTTTTAGGTAATTAAGTACTCTATAATTTTTATACAAAACCTTTTTTTCTAGGACGCAATTGAAGTTATTTGGGAAAACCCTGAATTTGGCTACCATTTTCCAAGATGGCGGCGTAAGCTCAAAGTGGTGGGGGTCGCAAACTTAGTATGTTTTTTAGGACGACAAAATAAACTATATAAGTAAGTTCATCTCTCTTTAATTTTTTTCCAAGTAACTTCATTTTTAACTCCCTGCTGCCTGGACTAATATTCCTATGTAGTTTTTGATTATTCCTATAGATTCCTTGAAATATAGTTTTGAAATCATTCTATATTAAATAAGTTTAGTTTATTTAAAACTCAATTAATGCAATATCATTTAGAAAAAAATAATTGATTTTTAATAAACCCTGAGACAAAAGAGGTTATTTATTTGCAATTATTTATTATTATTTTATTTGCAATTACTTGTTGGTGAAGCATATATTATAGTAAATACATTGAAAGTAAAGCTGTCGAAATTTGTCCTTCCTTTTCAAGATACATGATACACCCTAAACGGATATATTTTTATAAGATTAAGTGTAAAATAATAGATTTATTTCTTATCAAGTGTAATTGGAATTGTTCGTGTAATTTTGTCTAAGCAAATTCGTTAATCAACTTTTCTTAATGTGATGTAATTTCGAACAGTAGTTATAACTATTACAAACGTACACAAATCAAATTAATTCCTTCGTGTACAGTACTGTGCTTTCATAAAAAGAAAATGTAGCATGAAGGTTGATCGTGCACGAAATTGTAAATTATTTCTTCCAACGTAATCCAATCGATACGCGTTCAATGTAAAGGTACATGTAAAAATATTCAGTTCCATCTTGAAATGAATGTATTGAGAACTAGTCGTAAGTTTGTGCTGAAAGATAAATTCAATCTTGTTTCTTATAACTCATATCTGAGTAAATTATGCAGTTTACTTTTTGTATTACGACTGTGGTTTAAGCAAAGTGGATTGAAATAAATATCCTCAATCATAACAGAAAATATGTTATCTTAAATATATTATTTTACTG
>JAGFPH010000311.1:0-12625 GCA_018207615.1 Philaenus spumarius
AGCAACTAGTTGTACACAATAACCAATAAAACATCTGATTAAAGTCACCAGTTTCAGTAACACAACAAAATTTCATAGATTTAAAACCCGTAAAAAAAACTGTATGTGGTTTTATACAAACATCAAATTTAAAGGTACGTAATAATAGAGGTGTGTCAGTGTTGATGAACCAAATTGAAGGGGAGTAAGTAATTAATTTACAAAAATGATCAACAAAATGTAATGTGTTCTAAAGTTTACAACACGCCACGACAACTAACGTACGAGCAAGCAAATGCTCAAATACCTAATGTTAGTGATACATTATATTTGTAAACGTATTAAATACTAGGGGAAACCCCTCGTGCTCCGCACGCCAACCCCTTTGGGACCTTCTATCCACATAATCAGGTTATGTTTTTTTTATAATAAAAGTGTAGGATTAATAATGACCACAAAGCTAAGATGGTAAATAATGTTAAATGTTCAAATTAAATTATTATTTCGTATATTTTATAACAGCATTTATTATAAAGGTTAAAAGAACCAGCAAGGCTCAGCTCCCTACTATAATACAAACCTAACCTAAAAGTTAGAAATACAAATTGTTGTTTCAAAGTTTGAAATCAGCTGTCAATGGAAATATTGGAGCAAACAGCTGTTTCATCTGTTATTTTATTTAATTAGTTGCTAAGGTAATTCATCAGTCTATGCCTAACCTGAGAATTTTTCCGACTAAATTTACAATTAATTGTTTAAATAAAAAAAGTTTTTCTCAAAATGAATTATGTAGCCTATCTTACTCTGGGATAGTAAAGCTTTTTATTAGTAAAAATAATTTTTCAATCGGTTCAGTAGTTCAAGAGATTACCCCCTACCTACAAACAAACAAAAACAACCAAATTTTACCTCTTTATAATATTACTAGGGGAGACCCCCCAACGGAACTTTCTAAAAACATATGTTATGTTTTATCTATACTATTATATAAAAATCTAATGGTGTCTGTCTGTGTGTGTGTGTGTATGTGTGTGTGTATGTATGTTACTCAATCACGTAAAAACTACTGGATGGATTTGAATAAAATTTGGCACACATATAGATCATGGCCTGGAATGAGACATAGGCCAGAATTCATTTAAATTTAAGGGTTGAAACAACCCCTAAAACAATAAATATTTATTATTATACTTACATTAAGACTAGAGAGCTGGAAATGTGTACATTTATTTCTTACAAGATACCTACATAAAAAAGTAAACTATATTTATATTTTTTAGTGTAGGCCTACTGCTAAGGGGTGGAAATGTAACAACCCTTAAAACAATACAAATTAATTACTATACTTCCCATTAAGCTAAAGAGTTGGAAATTGGTACCATTTATTTCTTACAATACATATTATATACTATGTAAATCATATTTTATAGCGTGCTGCTTCGGGGTGAAAATGTAATAACAACCCCTAAAACAGTAAACATTTATTACTATTCGGCGAAACTTTGGACCGTGTGCGAAGCTACGGGTACCTGCTAGTAAGAAATAAAATAAGTATATGTAAAATCAAACGGCACATAACATTTAAAACATATTTTAGTTCTAATCTCTTTAAAGAAAAATACCTGACTATAATTAATAATATACATATTTTTCTTTCCCTGGTAGCAAGGGGGCCGCGGCCCCCCTCTGCCCATAGGTATGGCAGGGCTCTGAGGTATGGGCGCCCATGAAATCCGTGCCAGTTTGAACAAAATTGATCCTGTAAAGGCCGGTTTACACACTCAAGCCATTTGCACAAACTGACTTGCGCAAGCCAGTTTGTGCAAACGAACTGAATAAAATATTTCCGTTTACACGCTCAGTTCGGTTTGTGCAAATTGAAATGAGGAACCCTAGTTTGTTCATTTCAACGATAAACTTCTTCATTAAATACATAGAAGTTGTTATCAGTTGTGTTTAAGTTCTTATAAAATCAGTTTGTATTGTTCAAAATGGAACATCTGGACGAAGAACTAATACTTCTTTCAATTGCTGCGGTGTGCATTGTGAAGAAAAAGGACATGAAGGCTAAAATGAAAAAAATGGTGTAAACCATGGTTGTTACAGAGGGGTGTGTTTTTTCATACCAATTTAATTGCTGAACTACGTAGTGAGCCTGATAATTTTCGGAGAAATGAATAAAAATATATATCAATTTCAAATTTTTGTTTGAAAACACCAATTTTTATGTTTCTGCTACAAGACTGCTAACAAAACTAGGCCTACTTTGCTTGCCCAAAAATGAATTATTAATACTGTATAACGAATTTTATAGAATCAATCATAGAATTCAACTGCATGCTTGAAAATTCTTATTTTATAAAAGTAGCTCACTTTGTTTATAGCCTAAACAAACAAATCTCTCACCGGTGTATAGAACTATACACAGGAAATCTGTTTAGACTACGGGAAACAGGTATTAACAGACCGTGGGAAATGGTTTTCGTTTCATTGAGATTTGGGAAAGATTCGATACAAGTAGAGTCGTCAATTGAGTAGTCTATCACTAAATTTTGCATAGTAAAATACAACATACTAGTGGCTTGTAGGGGCAATTGCCTCTATATATTGTAGTAATTTTATAAGGTAAATTGTTAGTCTCATGATTCACCGTACCTTAAATTATCATTAAAAATTTGTGAATATAATACGCACAATAATTCTTACATACCTGCGTAATTTATTTTGATGTCTGCTATGTTTAAAACTAAAATTTGAAAGCACTGTGCAAGTGGTTTATTATCTAAACATTTTAATGGTAAGACAACTAAGGAAACATTTTTTCAGTACTCTTTATGGATATTAACTAAATATGTAAATAAATGTATTTGGATCTATTAAAACATTTTAATGGTAAGACAACTAACGAAATTTTTTTCAATACTCTTCATGAATATTAACTAAATATGTAAATGTCTTTGAATCTATTAAAAATGAACTTAGAAAAACGCAATGATAATGTCATCTTCAAAATTTTAAACTTCTAATATTATGACAACAAAATCTCTCTGTAAACAACATTTATTGTATACTGTCCATTTTGGTCGCTTCCTTGATCTTTACTTGGATGTATTATGATTTTAACGTCATCTGGCCGCTTTACCCGGCTGAAGGCAACATAAAGTTGACCATGTGCAAACACTGGTCTCTTCAAATAAATACCAACTTTTGTAAAAGTTTGGCCTTGCGCTTTATTTATAGTAATAGCAAAAGCTAATCGCAATGGGAATTGAATCCTTGTAAACTTAAAGGGCATATTAGGATCTGTAGATATTAGTTTTATTTTTGGCATACAAATTATGTTCCCTTTTCCTACTCCAGTAATTACTTCTAATTTTATACTTTTTTCAGACAAACCTAACACAACCATTCGTACTCCATTAACTAATCCAGATCCAAGGTTCATATTTCTTATGAGCATCACTATTGAACCTACTTTTAAAACTAACTTGTGTGGTGGCATTCCTAATGGTGTTATTGAATTTATAAATTCGATTGGTACGTTTAATCTCTCAGTAGGGTCTTCTGAAACTACCTCATTAATACTGTAATATTCTTTGGAGTCTCCTTCGATGATTTGTAAGACTTCTTCATTTAAATTGTCACAATGTTCGTTTAAGGGACATACTATTATTTGATTAGAGTAGTTTTTAATATTTTCTAGAGTTAATGAGTCGCCATAAACATGTTGTACAATTGTACGACCAGAGAGAACAAAATTATCAGGAATGTCGATTGCCGATGTTGCCCTATTGCTTTCTAAGGTTCCATTACCTAACAGTAAAAGCCAATCACAAAATGTAGTTTCATTTTGATTTGCACGCATGTTTTTTTTCAAATGCAATATAATTACATTTTTCCAAATTTTACTTCTCTGGAGGCATTCTTCAATTATCTGTACCTTGCTAGAAAGTGGCACCACAGGTAATACTTGCCTAAAGTCACCTCCAAAAAGTACTACTTTACCTTCCATTGGTACCTTAAAGAGATTATGATCCTTACTTTTCATGATATCTCTCAATAGACGATCAATGCAATCAACAGCAGTGGCTGGAACCATGGATGCTTCATCTATTATTATAACTGCAGAATCCCTCAAAGTAGTTGCTTTTTCAGAATTTACCTTAATCATTGAAACAGAAGATTGCTGTACAGGTACAGGGAGACCAAACAAACGATGAAGCGTGGTTCCTCCCTCTAAAAGTAATGCCGCTATTCCAGTCCATGCACCTGCCAATACAATCTCACCTCTTCCTCGGATTATATGTAGAAGACACGAATATACAAATGTTTTACCATTTCCACCTGGAGCCTCTAAGAAAAACAGTCTTTCTCCTGTATTGTATTACCTGATATGGCATTGAGAATTCGATCAACAGCAGTTTTTTGTTCATAATTAAGTTTTGAGTACATTTCGGCACCTCGTACAGACTCTTCATCTACGTTATAATAAATATTCAAAAGGTTTATGTTTCGAGGTACTGGTAAATTGAGGCTGGCACAATTAAATCCGTTTTCTCTAAGAATGGTGTCTATTTCTTGCAAAGCTGCATTTTCAGCCTCATCTATACATTCATTTCATGGAAGTCCTCTATGAATTTGTCTTTAAAAGAAGTCCAAAGCGACAATGGAGATGTCGGCTCACAGAAACAACAAATGTATGCGAATAAATCTCGTAACTGTTTAGGCATTTGACTATTTTGTAATTCCTCTAAACAACGATGCCACTCTGCATCATCGTGAAGGAGTCCCCTTGCAACTGCAGCTTCTTTAAAATAGTTATATGTAATTCCATTGTAAACTCGTAGATCAGCAAATGATGTAGCCCCTTTAACATGTAGAAGTAATATACGTAAGTAAAATCTGTTTTGATCGTTTGGTGCTACGCTGTACAATCTGCCTATTACATTTGATCCACATCTTTGTCGACGTACCCATTTCTTTGAAACAAATCTGTAGTGCTGTGGAATATTTACATATAAATATTGTCGTGCATTAGGATCTTGACTGTTTAAATCAAACCATGCTGTCAGTGTTGTATGATTTTCCGCCGAAGTTTGAAGAGCTTCCTCCTCATTTCCAGCACTGAAATAAACATTGTGATGTCCTTCTTCATGAACAGCTAAGCGAATTATTGTATGAGATTGTTCGTGCATTTTATTTGGGTGTAGTCGCCAAATACCCTCATGAGAACTAACATACCGCATATTGGCAAAGCGGATTGTTTCATCAAAGTTGAGCTTATCATTTTGTACACTATTTACAAATTCTAAGCAAGCTGAGTCATATCCTTTATATACATATTTAAATAAGTATTTTACTGATCGGACACTCGAGCAAACTTCAACGTTTATGTGAGCGTTATATTTCATCAATATATACGGATTATATGGCACAACATCTCTACTGTCAACCAGGCTAACTCCCTTTTGGGCTGTGATATCATTGTTTTGCCGACGGTAAAGTGGATATCCATTGCTGTTCTCAACTGTTTCATCCAAGAACTCTTTAGGATATTTTTTTGAGCATTTTCCATCCTTCATGCAAGGTGCATTGATATTTCGCACTCCGCATGGCCCATGAATCATGTTCCGTACAACAATGTCATGAAGCCTTGGAAACACATTGGGATTAGGTAACTCTGCACTAACACATTGGTCTATTTGGTCTGGTTCACGAATTTTTGATTCTTCGTCAAGGATTAGAAGCATATGACAAAGAGGTAAGCCACGTTTCTTGAATTCTATTACATACGGTACACATAAGCAATAACATTTCCAAACACGTTTTTCTTTAGTAGATCGCTTTTTAATTCATTCAGTTTGCATCTGAATACTCTAGAAACAATGTCTGGGCGATCAGCTGGAGTTTCATTTTCTTTAAGTGAAGAGAGTATTTCTGTCCATTTAGGGTTGCATGTCATGGTTATAAACAGATTTGGCTTACCGTATTTTTGCACAATAGCCATTGCGTCTTGATATCGCTGAGTCATGTTACGTGGACTTCCTTCAAATGATGATGGCAAGACAACAATAAAATTTTACCCACAGTGACGCTTTCTAACTGTGCTCTGTTCAAAACAAAATCTTGCAATCCACGGTAATGTTCAACTCTGAGCTGTGATTGGTGTTGTCTTATATAATTGAGTCTAGCACTTTCCATTCTCGTGTACAAATCGACAATATATTGTTGAAATAATTTTTTTGCAGCATGGATATTTGAGAATCCTACCCGAACAGCAAGTCTATAGCACGCAAACTGTAACATAATGAGTTTTTCGCGCATTCTTTGTCTTCGTTGCCCATTGTGAGTCATTTGTGGATCCCATCCTGGTTCTCCATTTGGAAATAATAGAGGATATAGCATTGGGTCACAATGTCGGCTCAATACCGATAAAAGCTTAGGTCCACTTTGGCGGTTATATACTACTACATAGCGATTGTGCGGGGGTTCACCTTCTTCCGAATTAAACACTCCGGCAATTTCATCTGCGGTAGGTTTGTTGAATCGCCTCAGATCCATAGAAATGTTTTCAACAAATCTAAGTACAATGTTTTGATTCCCTTCATTTGTCATCATTTCGGAAGCTTTTCTGTAGGATTGTGAATAGGGGTTATCTGATAATATGTCCGATAATTGTGTCACTATTTCCAATTCGAGTTCACTATTTTCCACCCTTTGTAGTCTAAGATTATTTGCAACTGCAGTATCAATGAAATATAACTGTCCATATAAAGGAGCTTGTCCATCAATTGGTTGTAAATCCTGAAATATAACGGTGGATTTGGCCCTGAACTTTAAAGCAATATGGTCCGTTACCTGGTATTTCATTTTGTTTAGCCGAGAGGGATGCAAATGCCATAGCGCTATTATACTGTCTTATATTTTTCATAAAATGGTGATTATTAAATAACTGTTGCAGCTCATTGTTATTTTGAGGCTGTGGTAGATGTATTAGGCCATTGTGGCAGCAAGAGTTGTAGTGTCCATTCGTTGATTCATCAGTGAAGTGCAATGCACCACAATGCATGCACTCATTGTTCATTGGTCCTAGGTTGTGAATTGCTACCTCATTTAAAAGTGGTTATCTATACATAGGAATATCTTCTGATCATCCGGCTGCTCATTTCTTCTTCTTGCATTAATATCACGCCGAATCTGGCGCCTGTTGTTCTCATTTCGAGGAACAATACCTCTGCGTGGTGGCCTACCTCTGAGTGGTGGCCTTCCGATGTTATTCATTACTGTGAAAGCAATTAACAACACACTTACACTTACACGTACATTTACTAATTTATTACCTAAAGTTTAAAAGTGTAATATTTTTGTTCAAAAGCTTTGATTCTAATTTTCACTTTGTTTATTAACTTCACGACCATTTAAAAACAAAACTAAATAAATCACAAAAATGCACATTCAGGTATGGTTATGATTTTTCCAATTTATATAAAATCAGCTGTTTTGACAATAAGAGATATAAACAGATTTAAATCTAGATTCCCATGCTATTTAAATGGGAAATATTGTATTCCGTAACAACTTTTTAATGCATAATTGAGAAACTTATGCAGGCTATATATAAAAATAAATCTAGTGAATCCCGGTGAAAAAACACAGGCGGATTAATTATATGCACATCAGAAATACATCATTTATACAAAATATATAGATACTACTGTATTTAAACAACATACTTTATCTAGGCCTACGTAACTATGCAGACGGGGATTTTTAACTCGGTAAATGTGTACAATTATAAAGACTATAAACGTGTAGGAATATTAAATTTGTTAATATTTTGTGTTTATGTATATTATTATATATATTTAAAGAAAGATAAAAATATTATCTTTTAATTGCCTTTTATTTCATATTGATAGATCAAATGATTTAGAAGTTATTAATATTATAGGCCTAGGCTATATTATTGATCGAAGTTGTAAACATAAACCCAAAGTATAATCTACGCTAGGTTTTGTTTGCGTATTACAGATGAGGTGAAATCAGCTGTTATATTATTAAGTTAAACGAATATTCATTTCTTCTTTAAATGTTACTCCACGTACACTCGCTTTTATAGGAGTTGATAATGAAGAAATTATTAATGGAATATGTTTGTATGTTATACTAAGATGTACGAATGTTTCCGAAGTTAAACGAATGTGTACATAAACTTCTATAAACTTTGATACATAAATATATTATATTGATAATAAAATAAAGTATTTATATAACAGTTTATAACCTCAATACAAATCTTATAACGTATTATAGACTACATTAGTTCTTTAACTCATATTTAGAAAAAAAATATCTTCGCAATACTTATATTGATTGAAGTTGTAAACATAACCCTAAAGTATAATCTGCGCTAGGTTTTGTTTGCGTATTACAGATGATGGGTGAAATCAGCTGTTATATTATATTATTAAGTTAAACGAATATTTATTTCTTCTTTAAATGTTACACCTGATTTACACCTGTATATGCCCATGCTATTTAAATGGGACTTATTTTATTCCGTAACAAACTTTTGGGACACAATTAAGAAAAATGAATATTTTTCCCCAAAACTTCATGCCCAGACCTCTAAAATGAGACCTCTCCCAGCTTCCTACGACCTACCGTTCGCTCTAAATTTCATTTTCAAATTTGGGCTTACGGAATTAAATATATAGATTGGGCCTGTGTATTAAAATGATCAGAAATTAGCCTACTCCTCTTTATTATAAGCAAGTAAACCAAAAAAAGTAATAGTTTTCCATTTTTTACTTTCCCGGTCCCTTAAATAAAGTAAATAAATTTTCATTTACATGTACTTTATCAATGTTTGATTGAGTACGCCTGGGAACTTCTTGGTCCTTTATAAAATTCAAAAGTTCAAAGTACTATAAATGAGGTACATAAATATCCTCTTCTCCGGCACCTGATTTCTCAGATTGTATTAATTTCTTCAACTCTTTTCGGTATGCAGTACGTATTGAGTTGATTTTTTTGACAAAAGTCTCCCAGTTGGTTTCTTGGCCTAAGGATACACTTCAATAAGGCTAATTAATAGGCTACCATTTTTGGTGATTACTGCAGTGACGAAAATCAGATTACATTAAATAAGTCAGCAATCAGCTGTAATGCAATTTCATTGTTGTTCGTTTATAACCAAAAAGGAAATTATTTGTCATAAGTAAGAATAACATTTGTGTGCAACAATAAGTTTTAAAATTACCTTTTTGAATTACATTTGTTTATATAAAATGACAGTGGAATGGACGCTTTGTAAATGTAAATAATAAAAAAACTTAAAAAGTGTAGCAGTATTTTGAAGAAAATTTCCCATTTGTTAATTGATCCTAATTATTACATTAAAAAATATTTTTATTCATAAATTTTATATAATTCTTTTTTAACACTGTAAGTCAATTAAATTTTATTTAGGCAAACAAACATTTTTAACATTTCTCTTACAAATGCCGCATTATTTGCCGACCTATTGTTTTCTCTTGACCTTTCGGAGTCAAGGTCGCCCACAGAACTGTGGAAAGATGGAATTTGCTCCACATCGAACACGAGCAATCCTTGTCAATTATAACATTGTGTAGGAGACGGACGGAAATATTCAATGAAGAATTTTCCGTTAATAGGAAATTTATTGAGGGAGAAAAAAACCGGGGCATTAGTGAACACGACAAAAGACAGCTCCTATCTACGCGCTGCTATACGGTGTAATCTCTTTCCTCACATCTCTCTTTGCTCTGTCGCCCTTATCGCCGCGCTCCGCTCCACTATTCGGATATCCTCACGCGTTGGAAGTTGAGATGCAAACAAATTCTACTAAGTTATTACAGGCTATTAGCGCCTTCGTGAGTAGACCGATCCCCCAAATAGTTTGGTTGAAACCCTAAAAAATATAAATTTAGGCTAATTTTGGAAATTCGCACAACTCATGTCAGCGGTTCAGCTGCGTGATCAAATTATTTAATAATTTTTAATCTTTAACAAATATAAACCACCTGTTTTTCATCAACAATACTAATAATATTGATTTTTTGTCTAATAAAGGGGGGGGGAGAATACTTCCCAGGTATGCAAAATAACTGGTAGGCTTTTTGGGATTCGCACAAAATATAAAAAATGTTAACGCAAAACGTTGAATTTGAATGGAAATATTCTGGTTGTCAACAATGTTTTACTTGTTAAATTCTTCATGTTTGTATTTATTGACTGATGTCTAAAAACTTTGGTTTGGCATCGGCCTTCGTACAGCGCACTTTTGATTGTTTGCTTCAGATCTTGCTCTCACTTGTATTATACTTATAAGTGTAACTTATTATATTTATAAATACTAGCAGATTACCTGTGCTTCGCCACAGGGAATTTGTTTGTTGCTTCACCATGATTAATAATTAATTGTCATATTTTTCTCTCATTTTCTTTTGCCTATTATTTTACGAAAGTGAATTATAACATTAATATTCAATTACTTTGGTGATAATATTATTATTCACTGGCTGCCCGTCAATCGTCTTCGTCATGGTATGTGTGCTAAATAAATTAAATAAATAAAAAATTCAGAGTGAAGATCGTCTTCTTTTTCAACACATAAATCTACAGAATGGTAAATCACAGTCTTAGCTGGATGTTTATAGATCACCCAGATACGTCTTTAATATGCGAATGCATAGATCGGGTTAGTTTTGATCAGCTTACGTCTAAACTATTTTCTTAAAATTAATAAGTGCCAAATTTCAGCGCTCTAGCTTTAAGGAAAGAATACCAATTAGTATTGATTGTTTTTAGGGTTTGTTATTACATTTTCAACTCTTAGTAGCACGTAACGAAATGTACAACTGATTTACTTTTTATGTGTATCGTGTAAGAAATAAATTTACAAAATGTCAGCTCTCTAGTTTTAAGGAATGTATGAATATTAATATTTATTCATTTTAGGGGTTGTTAACGTATGTTCACTCCTAGCAGCACGTAAAAAATGTAAAACTCATTTATTTTTCATATGTGTTTTGGAAGAAATATATGTACACAATTTCAGCCTTAAGGAAAGTAAACAACCAACATAAATATTGTTTTAGGGGATGTTTCAACCCTTAAAGGCCAAATATTTTAAACTCCTATCTTAGTGCGCCTATGAGCAATATGTGAACCAAATATTTAACGTTCCTTAGCGGTAATAAATTAATATTTATAGTTATAGGGGTTTTTATTAAATGTTCACCCCTTAGCAGAACGTGATCAAATGTAAAACTGGTTTATTTTTTTCTATGTATCTTGTAAGAAATAAATGTACAAAATTTCAGCTTTCTTGCTTTAAGGAAAGTATAACAAACAATGTTTATTGTTTTAGGGGTCCTACTACACGTGCATAAAACATAGAGTGGATGTAATATAACAACGGATGAATAAATAACAACTGAAATGTTTGTCAACAGCCTCTCTTAACACGGTAATTCGCACCTCAACTAACTACAACACTAGTCACTGCCACAATAAGACTGATTTTGGTCAGCTATTGTGCCCGGTGAGTAACCCAATGTTTGTAGAAAAGACGCCCCTATCCACCCTCCGACTACTACTGATTCCCGCTCTGAAAATGTTGGAGGCAGAAGCGCCTGCGGCACCGCATAACAAGAAAACACCATTGGGTAAACTATCACAGTTCACAGTTAATTATGACCGCCATGCAAAATCTAAACGTTACCATGCAGAATGGCTGTACGAAGGTGAATTAGATCGTCAGGTATATTAGAAACGAGTTCGACATCCATGAGGATAAGATCAAACGCACTGTCATTATTATTCTGAAACTTCCTAAGCGGAAAATGCGCCTCCAGTGGGAGTGGTCCGGAGAGGACAATGCAAACCAAAGTGCATCATGCGCGCACCGAAGAGGCGTTGTAAACGCAGGCGCAGAAGATCTAAACGTAGTTTCAGTAGAAAACGCAGGCGCAGAAGATCTAGGAAACGTAGCTGCAGTAGAAAACGCAGGAGGAGGAGACTCAGCCGTTGTAGGTCTCGCACTACGCGTCATCATTCTAGACGCAGGAGTAAGAGTAGAAGCCGAAATCGTAGACGCAGAAGACGTAATAGTATAGTGAGGTGTTAGTTATGTCACACAAACAGTCTTCACAATGTATCTTCTGGACCCTCTTTGATTCCCGTTGTCCCTCATTAATTCTTTGTGGTCAACGTTCTTTATGAACTTGTTGTATTCTTTTTTGATCCTCGACCTAGGTTATGATGTATTTTTCAACATCCATTGGTGGGTTTTATTATCAATGGCCGTTGACTACCACCCTACACTCCTTGTAACATTCATCCCTTGGTCTTACATAGTATTATGATAACGGCCATACCATGTGACCTAGTGCTCTCGGATGTATTACTTCATTTATATATAATTACCAATTGGAGATCATTCAATAAATACAAGATTCTGTTTCGGAAATGGAGAGCATGCGTCTTCGTCATTTCCGGCAGGGTTCATTTGAACCGAATGCAAATCTGCAGTCTTTTGGGAGAACGTTCGCCGACTAGACTCGCGCTGAGTGCTTCTTCCGGTGATCCACCGACGTTTAAATAGGATGAGCCAGTGTGG
>JAGFPH010000311.1:12725-23863 GCA_018207615.1 Philaenus spumarius
AAGTTGCTATGGTAATGAATGTAAACAAACATGTGTTACTAAGCATTTTATTAGAACAGCTGTTTTCGTGAGTTATGGTCTTGAGTTCATAGAAAAAAACAATGTTCAGTTTTTCCCGAATTTGAACATTTTCCGGAAAACTTTAAAAATGTTTCTTTTCATAAAAACCTAATTCGGACTATTATGGACATGTTAAAACAAAAAATAGCCAAATTGGTCCAACCATTCTCAAGTGTTGAGCTTACCAACGAACAGCAGTTCATTTTTATCATGTAGATCACGGTATAATACCGTGTTGTAGATTATACATTTGAATCAACTGATGTATCTGTTATTTTACTTTATTTGGTTGCTATGGTAATGAATGTAAATACATTAAAAAAACATGACTATGTTAGTGCACCAGTCTAGGCCTAACCTAAAATTATTTTATGTGTTTAATTTTATTTATGTATTTTTCCTAAAATTGTATAGATATTCTGCTATTCGGGGCGGAGACAAATTCAACAAATCAAAGATTATAAAAACTGGTTCAGCCGTTCTTGAGTTAAGTGGTGTAACAAACCCTACTTTGTTTTATATATAGACTATAGCTGATATTTTATTGAAAACAAAATTGATGTCGGTCTAAATTCAAGCAATTTTAGTTAAAAATTTTCTATACTTTTACCGAAGCTTTTTAAATTATAAATTTTGAACACTTCGTCAAATACTTTTCTAAACTTTACCAAAATATTTTGAATTATAAAAAGGCGTTTATTAACTTCTTCAGTCGTTCTATTTTTCTGTCAAAATACTTTCTTAATTAATACCTTAATCAAATTCGTGCATCTATTCAGTTTGGATCCTGGTTTAGTACTGAAAATTATTTTTGTTCATTAACAAAATTGAACCTTTAATATTCATTAATTCAGTCTTCATTTGCATCTAATCTTTATACCTCCTAGCACTATTTAGATGAATCTTTTTTATTTCACATTGATATATAAAATAGTTTTGATGTTATAAATATTACCAAAAAAAAAAAACAAGTGTTTTAAAATGTAGATATATATGATTTTATAAAACTGACTGTAGGCCTATTTGTTCAAATGTTTTATTTATATAAAGTACTAGGGGAGACCAACCCCCAACCCCCAACGTAACCTTCTAAAAACATATGTTATGTTTTATTTATAATAAAGGTGTAGGATTAATAATAACCTCAAAACTAAGACGGTAAATAATGTTAAATGTTAAATTATTTCTTATATTTTAAAGCAGTTATAATAACGGTTAAAAGAACCAGCAAGGCTCAGGTCTACCCTTTAAAATCCTAACCTAAAAGCTAGAAATACAAAAATAAAATTGCTTCAAATTTTGAAATCAGCTGTTAATGGAAATATTGGAGCAAATATATTATCTGTTATTTTATTCAATTGGTTGCTATGGTAATACATGTGTTGGATTATCATTCTAGTCCTAACCTAAGAATTTTTCCGATTAAATTTATAAATATTGAAATAAAAAAAGGTTTTTATCGAAATGAATTATAGCCTATGTTACTCAGGGATAGTGTAGATTTTTATTAGTAAAACTATTTTTTCAATCGGTTCAGTAGTGCCAGAGATTACCCCCTACATACAAACAAATAAACAAACTTTGCTTAGTAACAAACTTTACCTCTTTATAATATTAGTATAGATTATATATCAAATTAAAGATACAAATATTATCCCTAATTTGCTTTTCATTTCATTTTGATGTATCAAATGGCTTAGAACCTATTAATATTATAATGAAGAAATTAATTATGGAATATGTTTATATGTTATAAGAATGTTTCCGAAGTTAAACGTATGGTACTTTTATAGTATTTTACGTTTTCATCTATTTTGGAAGAACCAGATGGGATATAACGCTCTTAAATTTTTTTTCAAAATAATCTCCAATATAATGTTTTTAGATAAACCCCTAAAATGTTTCATTTTAGTAAGAAATTTCTAAAATAAGTGTAGTTCCAGTAAAAAAAACATGCTTATTTTAAACATAGTATTTTACGTTTTTATCGATTTTGGGGGAACCAAGTGAGCTATCCGGTCTCGTAAAAAACAAAATGTGCAGAACAATATCCTACTATTTCTTTAGATAAAACCCCCAAAAAGTTCTATTATAGTATTAAAAATCTCAAAAAACAATTACTTCCGGTCAAAAAACGTGCTTCCGGTTGTTGGATTTTTTGGCTAGCGAACTCGTCCGAGCAACGTAGACAACCAACATGTGTACCAATACCAAATCGAACTTAAATGCGGCCACTAGAGTGCGAACACATATATACATATGATTTTTAATGACACCTCAAAACGTGTTCTGGGGACCATGATCGGTGCTCATTTGCTACTCCCAACCTTGGGTCTTACTGTAAGGGCCACTGCAATAGCTCATTTTTCCTATGGAAATTCACAAATAATGGTTAAAAGAACCAGCAAGGCTAGGTCTACACTTTAATTGCTTCAAACTTTGAAATCCAGCTGTTAATGGAAATATTGGAGCAAACAGCTATATTATTCAGTTGGTTGCTATGGTAATAAATGAGTTGGTCAATCATTCTAGAACTAACCTAAGAATTTCTTCAGACTAAATTTACAAATATTGAAATAGCCTATGTTACTCATGAATAGTATACGGTAGCTTTTTTATTAGTAAAACTATTTTTTCAATCCCTTCAGTAGTGCCAGAGATTACCCCCTACATACAAACAAACTTTACCTCTTTATAATATTAGTATAGACAAGAGTTAAAGCATGAGCTGATGTGGGTCACTTGATGCGTCCTCTAGGAGCGACTCTGCGTTGCAATTGAACCTAAGGCAGCCTTTAGGTAACTTTAAAGAAGGTTTTAAGGACGAGTTAAAATCTATACTTAAGGTTGGACTCTGCATTCAAAATTCATACCTTAAGGTCTCCTAAACTCTTCCTTTAAGGCTACCTTAAGAAACGACTATGAATACCAGCCTTAGTGTATTTACTGAGCAGTGTGGGTTAATATTTCACCTGAACAGCCAAATTTTCTTGGGGAGGTCAAAAATATCCCTGGACTCCTTTTGCTGAAACAGGTTCACTGCTGTGCAAATTTCGCATTTCCTTTGTTAGGAGCTGACCTTTTATTTTTATAGTCTAAATGAGTAGAAATTACTTTATTTTTTAACCTTTCTATGTAATAATCTATAAATTCAATGTATGTCCGTCTGTTTGTCCTTTATGCGTTACCAAACAAACCGTCCATCCGATTGCTTTGAAATTTTGCATAATAACACAGGTTAACCCTACGAAGATTTTAGGCCATTTACCGAAGTCCTAGGGCATTAGGGCTACGCCCCAGTGGCCCTCAAAGTTTCAATGTCAATCTTAAGGAAGAAGAAAGATTTTTTATTTTATCAGGGGCACAAAAAACAGCTGTTCGTATGAAAAGCTTAAAACAGCTGATTTTGATCAACAACTGATTTGGATCAAAAACTGAATATAATTTTAGGTTAGGCCTACAATGAACTAAAACACCAATTATTGAAGATATATATAAAAGCCAAATACCACTCACTGACTGAACACTTTAAAAAGACTGAAAATACCAACCACCACAGGCAAAAAGCTGTACGGGTCAGCTAGTCGCTAATATTTTAAAGCGTCCATAGCACATAGGCTTAAAATTGTAATGTATTGTGTATTGAAAACAAGGCCTAATTAAGATAATTGCACCAAAATTCATGAAATAATTCAACAAATATATTAGAACCAAGAAATATATTTATAACTTAAGCAATAAGAATTTCTTATAAATGTAACAAAAGAGACTCGTTTGACTCGGGGAGATTAGCGAACAAAGTATCTAGCAGCGTTAGTTTAGGAACAACTAGCACGGCATGCACACCACACAACTTAAGGAATAGAGAAGAGATCCGTGAAGATTTGGTGTTCGGTTTTTTACAACTCCAGTCGGTAGACAAAGGATTTAAGGAGAAAACATCTTTAAAGAAAAGGAGTTATTAATGCCGGAACAGTCGAGGAGAAGACAGCTTTAAGAAGAGGGAACCATTACCAATCTGTAATCGAGGAGGCATCTTTAAGAAGTCACACCTAAGAAGGAGTCGAAAATCAACATCTTGTGTCTGTAAGTAACAGGCAATCAAGTTTTTCCCATAAATAAATAAAATAATTTCCATTTGTAAATTCAAACTTAAATATTTAAAAATAAATTAAATTCATTACTCACAATGGCTAATCGAAGAATGTAATATATTTATAATAGTATTCAAATTTATAATTAAATTGGATTTTGTTTGAAAACGCAGTTGTGTTCGAAGTTAATTTGTTTTTTGAGTGAATAAATCATTTTTGTTTTTTCTAATCTAGACTACATAATTTACAAATAAAAGTTAAAATCCTAAATTCATAAAGTGATTAAGAAATAAAAAGGTTAACAGGTAAGCTAGCCACCGATCACACAAACTGTAACTCCAAAGGGAACGACCCCGGAGTAGAGTCATAATGGAGCTAGAGTACTAAAGAGTGGCAAAAAAGGTAAATATAAATTAAATTCATAAGAACTGGAAAACAAAAGATTTTCCTTTTCTTGTCATCGCAAAACCTCTCAAATTGTTAAAACGGGCTAGTACAATAATAATAAACCATCAAATAAGGCCTAAAACCAAGATTTGATGAAAAGCAATTGACTAAATTAAAGAAAAAGGTAAGGAGAGGTTTTGTGCATGGCAAGTGGTGCATGAACATAGCTAAGGAAGAAAAATAAATAGTGATAGAGGGGTTGTGCATGACAAGACATACACTCGCTTTTATAGGAGTTGATAATCCAGATTAAAAAGGTAGTAATACTATTTGACTTCTATGTATGAGGTGAATGTAAAATATCCACTCACCAGATATTTTACAACTAGTAAATTAATGTAGTTTTCTCGAAGGAAGATCTAATCGGATATAGGTTAATAAATGAGAAAAGTTTGTGAATATAATCAATTAGTGCTAGAGTCAAGACCCCTTACTTTTGGATGAGCTTTTAAGATTTGATTATTTACATCAGTTTATTGAAATCGAATTAACAAAATACTCAACTTTGCAAAACTGTTATTTAATAAATAATGGAAAATTGTTTTAAAATATCAAATTAAACAAAATCTTTTATCCAGAGTGAAGTCTGTGCCCTGCAATAGTATAATTCTAGTGCATTGTTAAAACATCCCACCCAGGAGATGCAATGACATCTCATGTACCAGCAGTGTGTTTCTACCTTGTCAAATTACATGAACAAGTTATCTTAAACATTTTTAGAGGGCCACTGTATCCTACACTTTGTTAAAGACACATTTAAAAAAAAACAAAGTTGTTTATATTTGTTACTATGCAACCGTATAAAAGTACTTAAATCATATAACTTACAAATTGAGTGGTAGAAATTGCGCAATTACCTTACCTTGATAGTGAAAAAATAATTTATTGGAAGATTTCTATGAATTTTGTTCCGGGAACTACCAAAAATACCTTTGCACAAAGTAAATTTAATTGCTTTTCAAATGATGTAACTCGGGCTTTTGAGTGAGAGATATCATGCAATTTCATCGCTCCAACTTTACAATTTTGGGTTGAATCAAAAAATCTGCATCTGGGAAATCCTATGCTTCAGCAATTTTGAAGCATATTTACTACCACTTATCTATCGGGGAATAAAACTCTTTTAATAAGCTTTTTAATGGATGTATTACAAGACCTACCTTTACATTTGAAATTGTTAACCACACTTATCCCTCCTCAAAATCATAGAATGCCAAAAAATAATGATGGGTTGGGGGGGGTTAAGGGGTTATAGCACTCTGTATATAAATTAATTAATTTTGGGTATCGCTTCCAAATGGCTGAAACGTAAAGAAACAACGTACAACTAGGGAATCCTATCCCGGACGATGTTTTTGGGATCGTAAAAACGAATCCCAGAATCCATCAATTCCAACTAGCTTAATAAAAAGCATATATTTATGATGTAGTATTATTTACATAATTATCATTATAACAAAATAAGCCATGTTTATTTACCATTTTTTTTTATTTAAAAAAATATTGATAAACATTAATCACACTAAAGGTAGCAAAAACATTTTACATCAATATGGTCGGGTCGGTAGGTAGTTGCACGACAAATACAACGATAAAAAGTCAAAACAGAACGAGGATCTTACAAAGCCAAACTAAACAAACGATATGCAGTATGTATGACACACGCGACGTTTTAAGAGCGAGGGTTTACTTGATACTGAATCAAACTATTCACAAAAACTAAAGGAGAGGTGTGAGAGGGACATAAGGACAGGGTGTCTACCAAAAGTGATTGTTGAAATTCCTGGTTATTTCCAGGTTTCTCAATGATTTTCCTGGCTATTCTTATATGCTTATTACACGCCATTCGGTGCTCAACTAATATTAAATATTAATATATTTAATATTAAAGTGCTCAACTGAGAGCAAGTAAAATACGTACTTTCATTTCATCAAATTTCAACAAAATAACAAATTCACCAACCAAAACTTGTTTCATGTAAGTTAGAAAAGACAAAGAACATAAGGTTTGGATTCACAAACATGTTACTATTAAAATAAATTATTTTAAAGATAAGTGAACAATTTTATAAGACATACCTACATACACACTTCTTGAAGACTCTTGCACTTTATTTCAGACTGATAATTCTAACTTTTTCGTTTTCTGGTTGTTAAATAGACTAGGGGTTACTATTAGAGAACTTAAATTTATCAAAAATCTTTTAACCTAACACCAAAATGGTGATTGCTTCCTAATTCATATAACTGTTGAAATTAAATCACCAATACACTTTATATTATAATTTTTACAATAATAAAAGTTTAAAAAATAACAATATAAAGTCTATTGGTGATTAAATTTCAACAGTTATAAAAAATATGAAATTTTTAAAAACAAGCTACAAAATTTTAATCAAGTATGGGAACTTGTGGAGTAAATATGAAAACAACTTCTAATAAAATATTTTACTAAATTACCAAGCCTTTGTAAAAATCAAAATAAAAGCATCAAATATAATAAAATAACACAAATAAAGAGTCATTCACAAACCTTAACACATATTTAATAAACATATAAAATTTGTTTGCTAAACACTATTTGTGTAAGCCAAACATATCTAGGCTGCATACGATTATTTTTATAATTGGATAAAAAGAAAGCTGTTAAGTCTATGTCTATGAATATTGAATCATTTCGACATGCTGCTGGACCAATGACATGGTAATTTCTAAAGTGGCAATGTCCGTCAATAAATAAATAAACCTTAAAAAGTTAGATAGCATTCAGAATTAGACACAAAGGATCGAAACAGATGCCCGAATACAACTTGTATTCATTTTATGAACTAATATTGTTCAAATATTATTTAAAATACAATGACAAAATGTCCGCAAAAGAATACGACGTTCGAATATTATTAGCTCTAATTTTATAAAACGTCGGCATTAAAACGCAATTTTTATACAACAGCGTATGTCTGCGAAAAATCGATGCCCGAATACAATTTATGAAAATTGTATGAACTACCATTGTTGAAATATTATTTAAAATACAATGACAAAATATCCGCAAAAGAATACAAAGTCCAAATATTATTAATGCTATTTTTTTAAAACGTCAGCATTAAAACGCAATTTAATATACAACAGCGTATGTCCGCGAAAAAATCAACCATAGTTGAACTACCATTGTTGAAATATTATTTAAAATACAATGGCAAATGTCCGTTAAAGAATACGACGTCCGAATATTATTAGCGCTAATTTTATAAAACGCAATACACAACAGCGTACATTCGCGAAAAACATTTGTTCTTCTTTCTATAAAATACCGGCGTTAAAAGCTAAGGTCTACGAAAAGGTTATTTAGATGACACTTGTAAAATTCGGAAAAGGTGGAATTAAATGTCGCTATTTGCGGGAATTAACAAATAAAACAAAGGCACTTCGTCGGGATTCCTACAAAAAAACATAAATCGCTAGTATAACGTAAATCCCGAAAATGTCAAAAATGTTTTCCCCGAACTAAAAACAAATAGAATTATTATACTTGTGATACCGATCTATAAAATTTGTAACTTTTCTTCGAAGTAGACACCCTAATTCTATAAATAGACACGATAAGAAACGAATCCATAAGTGGTTGACCTTGAGCCTACTTTACCTTTCTGTGTAACAAATATCCAAGCACGCGCATGAATACAAATAAAACAAAGAAGCGTTTACTTTACAAACGAAACAATTGCCTAAACATTTTACTATCGAAAATATCTACACACATCAAAGTAAGAGAGTTTTACATTCTTTCCTACTGATATTTTATTGTTAAATGATTAATTGGGGTTAAGTTTAAATAAAGAGAATGTGATTGCAAATACTGGAGATTACATTCAAAATACGGAGACCTGGCTAGTCTGACAATGATAAAAAAATGAACTGAACTGAATATCTCTCGATATCAGTATTGAGTTTCGGGGACTATAGATTCTTGTTACCGATATCAAATACAAAGTATCGGTGGTATCGTGAATCGACCCATTACTAATTTAAATGTTACAATGTTTAAAATAGATTATGCACGTAAATTTATATGGTTTAATAATTCAGTACACATCGAATGTTTTGTTTGTGTTTGGAATCGAGATACTGTAATTGGAATAGACTTTTGTGATCGATTCTCGCTACCGATTACCGCACTACGAATCAATGGAATCGGTTTTTAGGGAATTGGTATCGACACATTCTTACAACAAACCCTTGTTCTCTTGCCATGGTTACGGCATGTTTGTATGCAACTTTCACATTTTCTACGAAACAGCGCTTGCTCATGCCGAACTCCCGCGATCGCGTTTACAAAACGAAAATAACACAACTGAAGGAATAAAATTCCCGGTTACACATCAAAATCACGGCTTTCTCCCGGAATTTTCAAGGTCAAATCATATTCCCGGTTGGTAGACACCCTGAAGGAGGATAGGGTAGATGTTAAACATAATCACAATCGAAGGTCGCATAGAAGCAGGAGCAAGATAAAGACTGATGACATCAGCATCACCTAAACAATAAGCACAGACGTCTGTCTATCTTACTACGCTAAGTGTATCCAGCATCCCGATTAAAATTATTGTTTATTCAAGTCATTAGTTTGACTTGATATTAAATTGATTATTTAGTTCACTACTTAAAAGAAATTAATTATGTTATTTATTTAGAAAATCTATTATTCTATTGACTAAGCAGTACTTGTACAAGTCAAAATACTTCAAAACGTATAAATTTTCTAACCCCGAAATCCCGGGACTGTCATTTTACAATCCTGGGATTGTCGTCAGGGTAAATCGGCCTGGGATTGGATTCCCTACGTACAACCCTCCTCCGACTGTTTTCAAGTTGGGTCGAGTCGGCTGATAAGTTGAAACTACACATCACTAAATTCTGAATTTTAAATGTTTTCAAATTTAACCCTCTCAACTGTACTGGTACCTTCAAACAATTAATTTTTACCTTACAGCTTTAGTACACCAAAATTCTTAGTAAAATATTTATGAAAGCTCAGACACATATTTCAGTTTATTGTTTTATAGATTCCATTCAGGAAAAATTCATGCTGTGGCAGACAAATACAAGAGGTTCTAAGTACACTAAAACATCATTT
Organism: Philaenus spumarius; assembly: GCA_018207615.1. Lineage (NCBI taxonomy): Eukaryota > Metazoa > Arthropoda > Insecta > Hemiptera > Aphrophoridae > Philaenus > Philaenus spumarius. The sequence goes on from JAGFPH010000311.1 coordinate 22,464, forward strand.
ATCCGAAATTCGGTTCAAGTGTTATCATCAATTTCCGATAAACGAGGTTTCAGTGTATTCCATTTGGTATAGAACCCCGAATACTCCAGGATATACAAAATTAGTCCTTATGTATAGTAAAACTTAAATTTTTAGCTGCCTTTGACATTAACCCCCCCCCCCCCCCCTATATAAAAACGGCAAAGATTTATTTGATTAAAGTGTTGGAAACATAACACCAAAAATTTTAAATCCTGACAAATAAATATTCAATTAATAAACAAGATTTAGAATCTTAATATTTCTTATTCAAGGAGGCCAGGTTTATAAAATCAAAATACACAATAAAAATCAAAAATTGATTTATAAGATTTTAAACAGCTTCTTGGACAGGTGGTTCATATCCTTCTGGCCTATCAACTTTAGCACCAGGCTCATCAGAACCTCCTCCCTTGCCATCTCCATGAAGTTCTAACAATTTGCTTAGATCAAAACGGGGTTTCTTCAATACTTTGACCTAAAAAATAAAAAATCTGTGTTAGATATAGAATCAAAATTAAAAATATAATAGTTTCCTATCATTTAGAATGGCACATCATTACTGATTGTACAGGGTCATATGCAGCACAAAGTTATACAAAAAAACAATTGCCCTGGACAAAATTAATCTGTGATTTACAGACGTGTTCTTTTGTAGCGCTTTATGTAGGCACTTACATACCCATCCTAAAACCAAAGTCTCTCGAGCATTAAATTTAACATACATGTTTAATAACCACATGTTACTACTAATAAGTGCAGTTAACTAAAATGCTTGCAAATATTTAATTGTTGTAATCTTCAACCCACAAAAAATATTATGAAAAAATAAAATTAGTTTTTTTTTTTGTTGTTCAATTCAATAAAACTTGGAGTAGTACATTTTTAGAGCTTAGCAAGTTTGGCTTACTTATAAAATATTTTTGACAATATATAGTAATTCGTGGTTTTCATCATCACCATAATAAAAAAAGAAAACTACATACTTCATCAAATAAAATTATTTAAAAAAAGAGCATTTTAATAACTATGTATCGGTTGTTCAGAAAAATAGCATCCAAGAAGTTTGTTTAATGCTATAATCAAACGGTAATTCCTGTTTTTCGGATCATAACCAAAATCATGGAACTAATGTATATCATAAACAAATGCTAATTAAATTATCATATAATAAAGCTATAAAAAGAAATAAATTGTGATCTGGTGAAACCAGAAATCATATATTTTTAACATTTTAAAAATATAATCACCTCGTTAGAATAAAAAAAAAAAAAAAACTGCAGTTAAATGCTACTGCAAACTATGAATGTCAACATTTAAAATATATTAATCGGGTTCAGAAAAATAGCAGCCAAGAAGTTTGTTTCATGTGTAATCAAACG
>JAGFPH010000311.1:27006-59051 GCA_018207615.1 Philaenus spumarius
AAGTATATATAATTTGAAAAATATACAATAAACTACTACAGTAGAACCTCGATAATTCGAGTCGCAGTAGTTTGAGGGTCCCGGTTATTTCGAGCTGTGTTTGCAAAATTAAAAACAGCTTTTTTGTTTATTTTAAAACATCGATTGTAACGCGCTTTCAAAATTAATTTGTTACCGCCGCCCCATTGTACGTTTAAATGGCAACCAGTCTTTTAAAAGTGACAAGGGATCAGAGTGGCTGGACACACCACGACTTGGTCAATGAGTCAACATTGGGCCTGGACACCGCTTATAACTAATGTCAGCTCAGTCATATACCCCATAGTTCAATTTCAATAGTAAACTGGAAGTACACGCGCTGCGCATATCGGTGTTTTGTATAACATAGTTGATTAGTGAGTGCGTTCTTTACTGTTTCTGTTAAAATTGTTTTAGTTTTTAAGTTTTAATCTTAATTGTATAGAACGATGAACGAAAAAGCTAAAAGAAAGTTTGTGTTTAATTAAAAATAAATTAGAGGCCTTAAAAAGACTAGACAATGGTGAAACCTTGAAGAAACTTGCAGCTGAGTACGGTGTCGGTGAAGTATCTATAGGGGAATGGCACCCTTATAGAGATAAACTCAAAAAATTGTCTACTATTAAATGTTCTAATATTTCGACTAATCAAAAAATTACAAAATATAGTATTCTTTATTTTTATCCATTTCTTTGTGAATTCCGAGTTTTTTTATAGTTCGAGGTACAGTCAGCCTCAATTAGCTCAAATTATTGAGGTTCTACTGTATTTGAACTGACGAAAGTTATGAGTTTTCATGAGATATCATAAAATCATACAGAGAACAACACGTTTTTCATTATTACTGCATTAAACACCTTTCATCAACTTACTTGTGTATGTTGGGCATAACATGTCTTTCTTTTAGAATTGGGATCCTTGTTGGTGAAACCAATACAGAAAACACGCAACAGGTAACCATCACTGGTTTTAACATCTACATTGGCTTCAATAAGTGTCTAAAACAAAACATGAGATTTTAAAATAAATTTATGTAACAATTGAGAATTGAAGGTTAATTAAAATCAGGATATTTCAAACCACAGACTGAATATTAAAAACACTGTATACTGTCACATTACTACAGCAACTAGTGTCATATTATTTATCAAATTGTAAAGTAAGCGCTAAAACTATTAATATAAATACAAAGACGTTATTTTATTAAATTACATATGTTCACTTTTATAATCTTTAAAAATTAATTCATTGCTGTGCAAATAGTTTGAAAATAGATTCGAATTCGAAACCAGTCAAATCTGCCATGCAAAAATATTCAGATTTGTATTCGAAAACGAATCCGCTAATCCAGATTCGGTTAGAAAGATTGAGTAGTGACCAAAAAGATTCGAAAATTTTTCAAGGATAAAAGGTATGAATGTGAAAAAAGTTGTTAACCGTTTTGAACAGAGTATGTTGCACCATGTTAGGCTGCTGTGAATTAAATGTTTCACTGCAGCCTAAGTGATTTTGATTTTTCGACATTACCTGATTTAATAAGCCTATTAAATTTGTATTATGTTATTCACTTAATATTAATAATAATTATTATTAACTAAATTATGATACCAGTTAGTAGGTGGGCTGTATTTGATTGTGTTATATTCCCAATAAAAAGAAGTTGGACTTGGATTCAATGGTAGTTTCTAATATAATTTAATTTTAAAATAAAGCACACAGTCCAATAAATAATAATTTTTATAAATACCTTGAGGTCATTCTAATATAATATTCGGTATCAATTCAACAAACTTTGGAGGATTCGGATTTGTAACAAGCATTACAAATATTGTTCGGATTCGATTCGGATTTGTAATTAGCATACAAATATTATTCGGATTTGAAATAACTGAAAAAATATTATTCGGATTCGATTTAGAATTTCTGGATTCGCACAGCCCTGAATTAATTACTACTATGGAAGTATGCACACATGCAGAAATAAAATATTTTCTGAAAATAGTTTCAAACTTATATGATACTTATATATGATTGAATATAAATACCCTATCTCAAGCTTCTACAATGACAGTTGTATACAACAATATATTGTATGTGTAAATATATATTTAAAAAATATAATATAGCCTATAAGTTCAAATTCAGTCAAATAAAACTACATTATAGTATATTTATATACATTACCTTGTTATACGTTTTGCAAACTTTTTTGTTTGTAGTTTCGGAATATGTTCCCATCTTCAGGTTTTGTTAAAATATTTACTCACATGTGAGCACGTCATACAAAAAGTACAAACACATACAAACAATTTACAACACGAATCATGCACTTAAGTTATAAAAGTTTATAATGAATATACCGGTACTATGTAAACTATAATTTATTATGTAATTTCCTTTTTGTTATTAGAAAGTCTAATATTCTGACCCTACTCAATTCAGATCAGTATTAAACTCCTAAATTGCAAACAATAAATTAATATTAGATGAAATTAGGTCACAAGAAATAAGCATAAATTTATTAACTCAACAGAAATAATTTGTACAATATATTGTTATTTAACATCCATAGGTTGGAAAATCTATTGTCTTTATACAATTATGGAAATGCCTTCGGCTTAGCACACCGTATTTAGCACAGTGGAAGTAAATTAAAGTTCATATTAGGCTAGTTCAATGTTAAAAATATAAATAAATTAAATATGTTAATCAATTAATGTTCTCGGGGTAGGTAATCGTGCTGCTATGAATAAGATTGATAGATACTTATTTATACGCAATAATGAAGTTACTTTGAAAGATCTAAAAGGTTGGCATTTTATATTTTAAATTTTCTTTATAGATTAAATTTTACTGTTCATAGTTAAAAAGAGTTCACAGTTGATATGTAGAAGTTATAAACAGAATATACCAGTTCTGTAGGTACTTTTCACTGAATTTACAATTTGTATTTTAATAGTCACTTTGAATATTTACGATGCACATTCCGACGATCTTGTAAAACTGGAGGTGACGCTAACACTTCTTAACTCTTTCTGAAAGCGTCGTTTTTTTAAGCTTCTCTCTCGCGGTCTCCTTCGAACGGAGTACCGGTCATGACGTCATCCGGCATCTTGCGTTGCGATTGGTTCTTTTATTAAGCTGTCCGACTTACGTCACATATTACTGATGTTTTGAATGGCTCATCAGTGTATTAATATTGAATTCCTGGTGGAGTTTACTATAAACGTTTATTTTGTCACTTTTTGCTTTTATTTTAATTATGTTAATGGTATTTTAATTCTGATAGATGATTGAATACTTATGATTCGCCAAAATATTATTTATTACTTTTAAATTTATAAAAATCCGTGTATTAAAATAACACTGGTTTGACTCATGTTGAATAGTTGTTGTTTTGAGTATAGATGGTGTTGAGAAACTAATTAATCTAATTATTATATTCTATTGTGTCTAACCTAGTTGATAATTATTATACTAATTTTAAAATTCTGTTCTTTAGCTTTTGGTTACGACTTAGGGTTATTTATCTGATTTGAAACATTTAGTTTTGGTGCTGTATTCTAGACGATCTTTGATTCACGTAGCGATATGAATTAAGCATGGCGGTTGTCTATGTTTACATTTTATCGTCCATAACAAATTGTAAAAGTCTGTGCTTATACTAGTTTTAATTTACGATACAGAATGATTGAGTAAATAAATAAATGATGTATGTATGTGGGTGTTTGTGCTGTGCTTAGTGTAATCTGTTATAAAATTTACAATTGTTGGTGTGTTTGTTTAGTTGGTTCAGGTTACCCTACTTCTAGGCTAAAATTTTAATCAAGTTTGCTATCGTGATTTATTCTCTAACTCAGTTATTTATGTGTGCGGTTTTTACTATCTAAGGATCATAACATTTGCTTGATTGGCAATTATATCATGTAATTTTGAAATTCGTATATACTTCCTAGTACTTTATGGCTATTTCTTTCCAAGAGGTTAGGTTGGTTCTCTTAGATAGGCTAGGCTAATGAATGTCATAGATAATTCTCTTTTATTTATTGGTTAATTATTACTTTTCGATTAAGATGGGGTTTGATACATTGTAAGTTAACAGCTGTTAAACTTTGTTTTGTGTTTGTAAACTTTTATAACTTAAGTGCAATGACTCATGTTGTACCTGAAGATGGGAACGTGTTCCTGAAACGCGCGTAGTTTTAAACTACAAACATAAAGTTGCAAAACGGACAACAAGGTATATATATATATATATATATATAAATTATTATAAATATGAATAATAATAAATAAATGAATCAGTAAAATAACCTCCATACTTTATTAAAAATTCTTAAATGTTTGTTAATTTTGACATATAATTGTCTGAGCTAAACACAATATTATTCTTAGTATAAAAGTTGATATTTTACCTGCCACTTTTTGACCATGCTACGAAGTTTATCCGTAGTCAAATCCATACCATGGAAATTGGTAAGAACATTTCGCCCTTGAACATCCTCAGCAATAAGGCGAAACTTTCTGAATGAACGTTCAGCATCATTATCACTTTGTAGATCAGCCAAAGACACTTCAAAAACTCTAAATTTCAGGCCCTCGGAAGCAATTTCTGCAATTTAACAAATTTTTTAGAAGACACAAAAATATAATGTAGGTAGGGCCTAAATAAGTTACTAATAAACATTAATAATGAAATTACATTATATTAATTTACTCTTTAGTATATGGTAATCCTTAAATTCTGCATAGGATAGGCCTACTGCTTAATTTGTATTCCATTTAAAACTGATTATATGATACAAACAATGACCAAACAGATTGTTCTTCTTAGTAATAATTTTAAAAATACTGGTGTAAATGGCCCCAAATCTAAACAAAAACTAGAATTTTTTAATAATCTATCTAATTAATTCATTTAGTTCTTAGTTAATTGTATAGGCAGTGATGATAACCTCATCTAGTTTTTCGCTTCTAGAAGATATGTTATACCAAAGATTTTACCTAAGACGTTTACCCTTTATTCCAAATCTATTCTGCACATGTGCATCTTGTCCCTCCCAATGTTCAAAATTGTAAGTTCAGTTGCTAGCTAACTTTGAACAACTAAAAACTGGTTTTAACAGTACAATTTTAGTTTCTAAGATAAATAAAACACCATGTAAAGAAATCATTTTAAAATAATAATAAAGAATAATTTACACTGTTTTAAAAGCACTTAAATTTGGAGGAAACATTTTTTTAACATCCCGTCGACTAATAAAAGACGAAGATGAAATAACACTCTAAAAAAAATACACCAGTTCAGATAAAAAATTATAAAGCTCTATAGGCTATGTCGTTTGTTATGTAACGGGCCTTAGCTTTGAGAATGCAAACAGTTTCTACTCACTGTTCAATAATGAAGGAAGCGATTCGGCTGATTTTTGGTAACAGACCGGCCCTCCCTACAAAAAAGCCTTCTGTTTTCTCTCAAACTCTAAAAACTGTGCTATTACCCGATCTGGAGCCTATACTGGTAGATTTAGTTGATCTGATGTCTAAAAACTGATGGGACCCAGAGTGAACATGCATGTGTTAGTAGAGTCTACTTGTGGAATGTGTAGCTTCCCATGGTAAATTATTAAGTTTAAATAATTATTAATAGAAATTAAAATAATTAATTGTTAGTTAGCAATAGCCTTATAAAGGACTGGCTGGCTTTAGATCCGGCGAAAGTTGGTTGTGCAACTTCAAAATACAATATAAGAACCATGTGACCAATTTTGGGTTGAAGGAACGACATGTTACAGTTTAGTAAAACATTTGTGCACCTTTTAAAGCAATTTTAATAAGACTGGGGGCTATTTCTGAATAGGAATAAATCGGTTAATATTACTTAAAGGAATTTATACAATAGTAAAGTCAGTCATGTGGACTAGAAAAAAAATTCCTGGGCTGTATGAAAGCTAAATGTTTTTCTTCCCTCATCTTAAGTTAAATTAACTAAAACTAATTCCATTTTTCAGTAGTATTTAAGAGAAGCAACATAGAACAATGGCTCAGTGTGCAACACTGAATCTTGCTACTGCAGAAACCTACAACACAATTGTGCAGGTTCGAATTCTAGTGCTGGAGTTATAATTCTGTATGCTCTACTACTCCCTCGTCTTCATTAATCCAACTGACAAAATGTTGAGAAGATAAGGAGGGAAAATTTTATTTAGTAGTAGGCAAACTTTTAGAATCTTAAATTAGGGAAAATAAATACTAGCCTAATAAAGTATCTCTTACTTGTTCCTTGGGTACGGTTAACTAAAGTCTTGCCAATTTGACGGGTAGTGAATACAGAAGGAGCTTTCACATCATACCAATCCTTACGAGTGAAAGGGTCCACACTGTAATCAAAATTATAATTGAATTAAAATCACAAAAATATTAGGCAACAACTGCATAGTAACAAAAAATGATTAAAATTAAACATTTGGTGCTGGTTAATTACTTTCAGTGCTCAAAACAATGTATAAGATGATAACAATTAGATAAAGTGAATTAGAGATATTTTTATTTAGTGGGTTAGGCATAAAGTCCAGAAATAGTTAAAGCCCTAGCATTCTATTGAATATAAAACTTTTGTTAGCAGTTAAAGATTTTTTTAAATGTATGCATTTATGCTTCTTGTTCATAAACTATTAATGCCAATATTTGATCTCTACCTTTAATATATGCCTACTTGACCAACGGCAATTAGTATGACTACACAGTATACAATGAATTTATAATACCCACAATACTAATTTGTAAAAAATAAAATAAGTTAAGCTCAAAAACAGTACAACCTGCCATATCCAACCTAACTAGCCAGGTGATTCATCCAAGAGCACAAAGCACCGAACATGCTGCAAATATCAACGGGTCTTTTTAAGAAGATTGCCGCCACTATAACAATTTTTCTACACAACTGAGTTAGGTGCACTGACGGAGATGCATATCGACAAAAATATCCACAAAGTGCCTACGGAATCGCAGGTCAAGGGTTATCTTATCGCGCGCCGTTACCTGTTATAGGCGGACTGCAACTGCACTCGTCAGTTTAGTTGTAGTATCTACTTACCCTAGCTATTATTATTAGCTAGGGAAGTCAATAGTAAAGAAAGTGCAGTTTGTATTTTTACAAAACAAACACATACTGCATAGTGAGTGAAAGTGTTCGGAAGGACATGACATGTCACTTTAGTTGACCGAGAACGAGAATCTCTGACTGAGGAAAGGGAAGTGGCTAGAGAATACCAAAATACCACTAGATACGTTTATTTTGTTCGTTTACTCTCGGACGGGGGAATACGCTACTACGTATTCAGTTCGTTCAGTTTTGTGTGAACGAACTGAACATGACAACACCAACTAAAACTGGAAAAACTTTTTGCATGAGGCATGTGCCAATGGTTTATTACAAACCCCAATAAAAATTGGAGGTCCTGGTCGATTAGTAGAAATTGATGAATCGTGTTACTCAAAACGGAATCATAATGTTAGGCGGGTACTCCCACAACAATGGGTTTTCGGAGGAGTTTGCCGTGATACCAAAGAATGTTTACTGTATGCTGTGCCAGACAGAACAGCCATTACTGTACATTGTTGACATGCATTAAAGACAGCATTTTACCATGTACAACACTAGGCCTAGTATCTGATTTATGGCATGCTTACAACAGCATACCTAATTTAACAGAAATGCAGTTTCAACATTTTACTATAAATCACAGTGAAAACTTTGTGGATCCGGTTAACCGGAATGTGGTACCAATAGGAACCTTGTTGACTCATACCTCTGTGAGTTCATGTGGCAAGAATGAAAATGAGAATGAAAATCTGTTTGATGCGATCTGGAGGGACATAAACTTGTACTGGCCTCCACAAGAACAAAGTGTAACAAACGTTTGTGTGGGTGTGTGCGTTTGTTTTTTTTTTCATAAAATGTAAGTGTAAAACATTTCATTTCTGTTCATGACTTGTATTTTCACTGATTAGTAATAGTGGCAGACCTCTTCTTAAAAAGACCTAAGATATCAATCCTTTTTGTGGCTGAGAAGGTTTTTTTGACAGACAAATTTTTACAACAGGGTGTAGTTTTTGTGGGCATATCCTATCTTTTTGCATTGATTTATGTTTATTTCTGATACCATCAACTATCACATGAAGGAGAAAGAGGAAAACTACATCCAGTAGAAGTTATAATAATAAATAATTTTTAAATTAAATGTTTGCGTCTATTTCAATGTTGTTTGCAAGGAAATGGAGTTGTATGTACTTTATTTGTTAATTCACTAGTGAAAGTTAGGTAAAATTAATTTCAGAAATCCATATATATCATTATCCAAACAAAATATTATTATTTGTTCACAGTTTTTAATATTTGCTGATTCGAGTTAGATAAAATAATAAACCCTGTTGGGAGGGGAAGTTAAGAGTATTTTTTTCCCTTAGGCTTTGGTATAAGAAGGATTTTGAAACACTTTTTTATTGTTTGTTATTTCTAATTTTCACCTCCTTAAAATTTTATTTGTATAAAGATGGTGGCGGAATAAAACTTTTAAACTCATTAACTCAGCCATTTACTACCATAGAAGTAAAATAAAAGGATTTTTCTTAATATTTACACCAAAACCTTAGAAGAAAAATATCATCTTTTAAGAAATAATAAACCATTGGATAATAATCTGCAGCGTTTTAAAACAAGTTATAACTCAGCTTGATCGGTTCAGATTTTGACCACTTCATCAGAGAGCCCTAGCGAACAAGTTTGTTATACAGTAATCTCTCGACATTCGCGGTCGCTAAAAAAAATAAAAAATACTGTACAAATAGCAATAAAATAGATGCAAAATTTGTAAATTATTATAGTGTAATTTAATAACATTGTATAAATACCACGGCGGCGAAACACTAGCAAATACAACAAAACATACAAGATGGGATTTCCCTACCTCTGCGTGAATACAAGTGGACTTGTGCAAATAAAGGTCAATGGCGTAGGTACTGTGATTTAGTTGGAGACAACAATTTAGTGTACAGCAAGTCAAATTAATTTTAAAGAATTAATTAAAATTACAGTAAAATATTTTGAAAGAAATTAATTAGCCTACCGGTAAGTTTTTACTACATTTTATCACTAGTAACCAATATTTTCGCTACTGATAACGAACGATAGTTTGATGCCTTGACATGACTAAGTTCTAAAAATAGACAAACTCAGACAATGAACGAGCAAGTAGGGATGGGTAGAGAGTGAGATGACAAACAATGCTCCAATAACTTATAAAATTATCAACTGTAGTCTATACTCCAAACAACTCAGCTCAAATAATAAACCTTTTAAGGACTTTTTTTACCACGTAAAAGCTAAATTGCGTAAAGCTGGACAGCGTATAACAACGACTGCCTATATCTTATGTAAATTAATTATAGGTAATAGTACATAATGTTTTAAAATTTTCTATAACTTATGTCAAGAACATAACCCCCTTTTTCTACAAAGATTTAGTTTTCGCTATTCGCGGTTTTGTTAATCACGGCAATTTGTCGGAACCTATCCCCTGCGAATAGAGAGGGATTACTGTATTTCAGCTCTTAATAAAACACTCTCAAACCTACCCCTAAAAACTTACTACCATTTTGGGAGGGAACAAGTCCCACTTCAACAGAACGAATGTGTGTGCAAAATCTAAGCTTGATCTGTATCGCCTATGAGTAAGGTTGTAGCCCTGTCAAAGAACAAGAAAGATCTAAAAATAATGATTTTCAAATACCATAATGATAATAGGCCTACTATCTTGACACTAATAAGTTTGCTACTGCAATATGACGAGATATGTTTCATTAATCTGGTTTAAAAGTTTTTATAAACGTATAAGTTGGTACCACAACTCAATTTTTTTTTAATACAGCTGGGTCATTGGCTTCTATGATCTTAATAGGGTGACAGTGATTTTGCCAGTCTTTAGTCCAGTTTGCTAAAAGAAAATAATGAAGTTTATATCTTCTTATAGGCTATATAGGCCTAAATTGGCTATTACTTAAACTTTAAAACATCTAACTAATATGTTTGCAAACCTTTTTATAGGAAACAGTAGTGCTGCCTACCTAAGCACCTATTGAATGTTGATAAACATAGCCTACTGTAACTAGTGGCTAGCCTATAAGTTAGAAATTCCGGCTATTTTTTTAAATGTCAACTTATAGGCTATAAGTTTACAAACTGAAAACATACCGTGGCTAGAGAACTTCGGGATATTTTTTTCTTTTCTTTCAATTCCAGCGATTGAAAATATCAGGCTACATGAAGCATTGAATAAATTAAGGCGTCACCAATTTACTATAGCCTACAGAAATGCAAGAAAAAAAAACAGCCTGAAGTTCTAACTTGTTTACCTGTAGTCAACATTAACGGTAGAATGTAAAACAAGGTCATCGTCTGCAAAAATATCAACCGAGGGTCAGGTAGTAAATTTAAGCCATTTCGTGGGCTATTTTTATAGCCTACACGTCGGATTGATTTGATCTGTTGAATATTAATGTATATCAAATACGCTATCCCTAGTTTGTAAGTGTATGGTACATTACAAATCAAGAGCATTTTCTTGGCACCTCTGCCACAGTACAGCGAGGTGTTTTAATGCAAAATTTAGCCTATATATTCATGCACCGAAAAAACTTTTAGTAAGTAGTTTAATCGCAACAGAAACTAGCCTGTAAGATTGTGTAGCTGCAGAAACCACTCTGCACTTACACTGCAATCACATGGTGGGCATACAACATTGTTATAATATAATTAGCCTAGGCTACTAGAAAAGAAGGGAAAATATTACTTCAAAAAATAATCACGCCAAAGTAAATATGGTCACAAGCAATTCCAGTTATGTTTACCTGGATGCCACATATAGGCTAGAGAAAGTATAAACATTCTAGGTTACAGTGATGAGCATTAGCCTAAATCCTACGCCTAGTCGTTGAACCACGTTAACAAAAAAATAATTTCACATTGAAATGACACATCAAACGTATTATATATAATATTAAGTGAAATATAGTTATGTTAAAATCTACTTACATCTTCTTTTTAACACCTTTCTTTCCACCTTTCGATAAACCCTTGTTTTTCCCTACAGCCATGATGAATAAAAGATAGAAGTAGAAACAGGAAACGTGGTCACTCTCAAAAGACTGACTGCATTCAGATATAGTTATAAAGAAGGAAGTCACTGCCTGACACTCTAACACAGGAACAACTATACTGATTACTGTCCAATCATAACAATATAACATAATATAAAACATAGTATCATAACAAAATATATTAAATTAATACTAGTGTTGAAATAAGGTTTTTATGTCATTGAGTATATAACTACAATTATAACTAAATATTTATATCTTCTTGTCGTTTTAAAATCACTGTAATATAATATTTAAGGTGTTAGTAAATAGTTACTTTTTTAAATATAGATTTTTCTTTTTAAGAGCATATTAAACCTGTCGAAGTTTATTTAACTTTAAAATACGTTTTTTTTTTACATTAGCCTTTTTAAAAAGTTAGTGTATAAGTTCTTCTTTTTTTTTTGTTCTTTGCCGATTTGGCTTTTTGGCTTAAACCAAGGCTTTGCCTATAAAAGCATGAAGCCTTTAGAGTGTAGATACATTATTACGTTTAAAAATCCAGTGTCATTTTATTATTATTGTGTCACTTATTGCAACACCTAACGTTTAATTGAGAGAAAAGGCAATTTGGTTTATAAGATTTAAATCCATGTACATACAGTATAACTATTTATTGTTCCTCTATAATAGAAAATAAAAACAAATCATCAACTCCTATAAAAGCGTGTGTACGTCCGTACGTACGTACAGTAAGCCCAAGCCAGCTGCGCGCGCGGGCTTCAGAGCAAGAAGTGTGGGCTGGAGGCGAGGCGAGGGTAAATTTCTAAAAATATTCGCCACGCCGGAGGGCCGTTTTATTACAAGTCAGGCATACAAAATCAATACTTAGTGTAATATATGGTACACATTATTATTACAAGCTAAGTACGGTATGATATTTTTGCTAAATACTATACATGTGAAAAAAATACATTGACAATGTTCGTGAGCGGGCAGACCAACAAACACGCAGCTAGGCAATTTCACGCAATATTTTTACTTGTATTCAAATCACGATTGTGACTGACACCGTGCTCCTACAAAAAAGTTTTTTATATACAATTTTGGTTCGTTTTTTAATCTAAAACTTTGTCACTGATGAAATTTTCCCGACCAAGAAACAAAAAATTCCCCGCTGGTCATATTTTTCATGTCATATTCGTAAGATAAAATTTTACAATTTTAGCATTATTTTTGTATTACAAATTAAATACTTGCTATAAATTAAATGTGTGTAGCCTATACCGAATTCACTGTTAGGGTCTACTTAAACGAAATACTGAAGTGCAGATTTTTCTATCAACATTAAGTCAGTGTAATCGTGAAAGTCGTATACAGTACAGTTGGACGCGGTACACTAGTAAAATGTTAGCAGAACGGCTAGTACACTTGTTGCCGTGCGCGCAGCTGGCTTGGGCCTACTGTACGTAACTTATAATTAACAGCTGATTTCACCCATCATCTGTATTTCTGTAATACTTAAACAAACCCAGCATAGATTATACTTTGAGGTTATGTTACAACTTCAATTATTATAATTTCTTGTTTAATATAACAGCTGATTTCACCCATCATCTGCTAAAAGAAAACCTATCTTAGATTATACCTTTGGGGTTATGTTTACAACTTTAATCAATGTCAGTCTTGTGAAGTAAATTTTCTTAAAATATGAGTTAAAGAACTAATATATAGACTTTAATAAGATTTAATTTGCTTTGTCTGCCTGTGATTTTTCACCGGGGTTTACTAGTCACATAATAAAACAGTCATTACTGTAGTATGTATAATAATATAAGACAACAAATTGAACTATCTCTTTGTCAAAACATGTTTGAAAATTGAAATAGCGAGCAATGCAAAGCATGGTAATTAAAAAATAATAAGCTACAACATAGATTATCAACTCAGGATGCACATGTAAATAACAATTAACCTGTTTTAGCAAGCTTACAATAACCAATTAAGTAAATGTTGTAAAGTATTGTAAAATTAACTGAAAAGGTAACCACAGAAAAAAAGAAGAGATAATACTGAAGTTATCAATGAATAAACTAAATAAATAAACAGAGTGGTGTGAGGCTTCATGGATAGATTCCAAGCCTGCCTTTTGGCAAACTAGAAAAAGTAAAAAATATTATCAACTCCTATAAAAGCGAGTGTACCTCCGTACGTCCGTACATACTTGAATAACATATAATATAACAGCTGATTTCACCCATCATCTGTAATACTTAAACAAACCCAGTGTAGATTATACTTTGGGGTTATGTTTACAACTTAAATCATTATAATTTCTTATGAAGTTGATTTTTTTAAATATTAGTTATAGAACTATGTATGTTATAATATTTGCTTTGAGGTTATAAACTGTATGTAAATACAACCTTTTCAGGGATTTACCAGTGCCGAAACGCACCGGACCGGTACTGCTTTTTAATATTTTTTCCGTTTTGTTTTTAACGTTGCACTGGACCATCCACTCCCTCAATATCACACTCATTTAACATTCTGTTCAGAATTTTACATCCGCCAATCGCCAATCGAAAAACCTTAAGATATCCCCACACTTCAGTGCGTTGCGATTATGTGAGCCACCTACAGTAAAGTCTCCGGTGTTTCCCACATTGCCCTTCGGTTCAGAATCGAAATGGGACAACTTGGGAGCACCAGACACCCTTTTGCCAGCCTTGCGGTATGCCTTTGATGTTCGATGAGCGCTAAGGACCATGTTGTACGAGAGCTATTAGCGCCGTTGATAACGCTGAAAACCGGGCGTTAAATTCCCAACTTACGGGGACGTTGAAAGAGCGACGTTGGTAACGCGTCGTCAATGCGGGTTCCTTGTTATACACAGCGTTTTTGAGGCGTTGCCAATGTTGCGTCACTCACTTCCAAGATGGACACCATTCAGTAGTTAGGCAGTCTAGGTGTGTTAAAAATAATAGAAACATAATATGAGGAATTGTGTAGGAAGGAGGATATAGACAATGGGGTACACACCCAGTGCTTTTTAATCAGTTATCATTTTATCAAAAGGATAATTTCACTTAATACTTTGACTTAACGTCATATAGAGGCGGCTGCTGTTAGATAGTGTAAATACATTTTTCCGTGTCAAACATTTTGACACTTTGAAGTACGGTACACAATAATCACTTTGAAATAAACAATAACCCCTAGAACCAGTACGAACCCTAGTCGATACCATTGACTATATAAGCATGACTATAAGTACTTACATAGTCAATGTCGATACTTCTGACTACTGTGGCCGTGTGGCCTCTCTGGTAGCTTCGCTGCGAGTGCGCGTTGACAGCACTCCGTATATAACTTGGTTCGGCATTGATAGCGTCACGTTTTTAACGCGTCAGTCCACGTTGGCAAAGCTCAATGCCCGGTTAAGGGTCGGCTCTAGCTGTCGGCCATGTTGGTTGACACTCCATAAGACCAATGTTAAATTAAAATCCATATTTTTCCTTTATTTTTGATCGGATAATTATGAACGATATGTCATTTTAAAGCTATGGCCAATACGCATGCAAATGGCTTTTCCAAAATTAAGAAAAACGTTTTGTTTAATATTTATTAACAATTAAAAAAATTAATTTTTAATAATTTTTTATGTTGTCAGTATTAGTTATAGCGAAAAAGTACCAAGCCATTTGCATGAAGAATTTCGTCCCCAAGAATTTGGTATTTTTTTGAAAACGCTATTTGAACAATTGCGGGTTTTAAATGGATTTAAGCTGAGCAATGTCCGTGTAACCTACCGCCGCTATAGGGCGACTTTAAATATTTTTTTACGATGTAACTATTAATTATAGCGAAAAATTATCAAGCCATTCGGATGAAGAATTTTGTCCCCAAGAGTTTGGTATTTTAAAAAAAACACTATTTGAACAATTTCGGGTTTTAAATGGATTTAGGATGAGCAATTCCGCGTAACCTACCGCCGCTACGCTGGAGTCGCAGGTTGCTTTCTGTTTTACTAGAGCCGACCCTTAACACAGATTCGTCAGCATTGATAGCGTATAACTGGACCACGGTAGTTCCATGTTAACATGGCTCTATCAGCGCTCGTATAACACGGTCCTAAGAAACCGATGATTCATACGAATGAAATAATAGAAGTTGGTAAGTATGGACTTATAAACAAAATTATAAATAAAACAAGTTTAACATTTTAACAATATATATTTCATCAGTTATATCAAATCGAATAACATTACAATATTTTGGGACAAACTGTGTAAAGACATGATAAAAAGTTTCGGCACTAAACGTACGTAAACTAGATAGAGATAAAGCTGATTTTAAGGCAGTGCTTTTCAATTAATTGTAGGTGCTCGATTTTTTAAATTTCCCGGCATTCTTGAGTAGATGTATATTTTAATAAAATTGGTGAAGATTCAAAGTATTAAACATCAAAAGAAAACAAATTTTAGAAGAAGGAATTTTGAGGGGGGTTTGGGGGGTTCAAAGTTACTAAATTATGATTTCTCTAACACTACTGAACGGATTAGAATGAAATTTGGTATGTAGCTTCCTCTAGGGCCATAGTGGCTCACTTAGAAAGGTTTTCAAAAAAATTCAAAATTTTAGGGGGGTCAAAGTTACTAAATCATGATTTCTCTAAAACTACTGAACGGATTGGAATACAATTTAGTATGTAGCTTCCTCTAGGGCCATAGTGGCTCACTTAGAGAGGTTTTAAAAAAATTCTAAATTTTAGGGGGGTCAATGTTACTAAATCACGACTTCTCTAAAACTACTGAACGGATTGGAATGAAATTTGGTATGTAGCTTCCTCTAGGGCCATAGTGGCTCATTTAGAAAGGTTTTCAAAAAATTGGAAATTTTATTGGGGTTTAAAGGGGATCAATGTTACTAAATTACGATTTCTCTAACACTAATGAACGGATTGGAATGAAGTTTGGTATGTAGCTTCCTCTAGGACCGTAGGTGCTGATAAGAAAGGGTTTCAAAATATTCGAAATTTTAAGGGGGGTTTGGGGGGTCAAAGTTACTAAATTACGATTTCTCTCAAACTTCTGAACGGATCGATTGGAATAAAATTTGGTATGTAGCTTCCTCTAGGGCCATAGGGGCTAACTAAAAAAGGTTTTAAAAAATTTGAAATTTTAGGGTGGTTGTGGGGGGGGTTCAAAGTTACTAAATCACGATTTCTCTAAAACTACTGAACGGATTGAAATGAAATTTGGTATGTAGCTTCTTCTAGGGCCGTAGGTGCTGATAAGAAAGGGTTTAAAAATATTCGAAATTTTAAGGGGGGTTTGGAGTGGGTCAAAGTTACTAAATCTTGATTCCTCCAAAACCACCGAACGGATTAGAATGAAATTTGGTATGTAGCTTCATCTAGGGCCCTAGGTGCTTGCTAAGAAAGGGTTTAAAAAAATATAAATTTTAGGGGATGTTTGGGGGGGGAGTAAGTTACTAAAACTCCCCATAAGAAATACATAGTGTAATTTATATTCATTGATATAATATATTTTTTCTTAATATACATTTAACTTTGATTTGTCTATCCGTGCAAAGCCGAATCGGGCTAGCTAATATAATAATATAATATGGATGTGTGTTACATGCATCTAATATTTTCTATGGTAACATTTTCCTACTTTTGCAATTCTAAATAACCATCTCCTATGCTACTCTTGGGAAGGTATAAAGTTTCAACTGGGAGAAAGTATGTGGCAGTTATCTGGTACCCTTTATTGATTTTCAAGTTCAACCAGATCCAAAAATAAATTACTTTATAAAGAATTTGTTTTCAGTATCCACCAATTGATTGTGGAATGAAGTTTCTTAACTTAGCTTCCGTCAAAAGTCCTTATCTAATAGACGAGGACCATGTTTTCAAAAGATGCAAGTGGCGAACATGAATTATTAAATGACCAGCTGCATTTCGACTCTATACCTTGTATGACACAATGATAAGATTTCAAAAAACCCGCGGAAAGAATAAGTTTCAAATTGTCGTTCACTAGCTACATGGTGTACACCTAAAACATACTGTATATTTATTTTTAATGTTTGACGACTTCAGTCGAGTAATTTTTGTCTGAAGATGGGATAAAAGAGGTCACTTGACGGAAACAAAGGTAAGAAACTTTATTGTACTTGGTAAATGCTCTTTACTTTTCACACCTTAAGTACATAATTAATATGGATTTGCATTGAGACTAGTGGATTCGTAAACGATTATTGATATTTTCCCAGCTATATCCTTGATTTTTGTTACAATTCTAGTTTTCATTTCTTTGGAATCATGGTCGATAACGTCATTTCCACTAAACCTAGAGTGCAGACCAACTCTTATATCAACCCCACTAATCCTCCGCAATTCATTTAAATTGCAATGGTCAAAGAAAGGTAATTAATTTCTTGCAAGATAGAATGCCGACCTAAAATCAGCTTTAGTGGACTCTTTATATTCCTCATTCAGGTTATCACACACAACCTCTATGGATTGTTTTTTTGTCATATCAACAATGTTTTGGGCTGTTTTATGAGAACTGGAATTTTTTCTTAATTATCTAAGTTGAAGCGATTTATTTGAACCATAAAAAGTAACCAGATAAAAACGCCATTCACTAGAAATAGCAATCCGCTTTCTTTTTAAAGTTCCTAAACTAGTTACTCTAGAACAAATCTTTTATCCTATTTTACTGTTTCTGCATTCCAGCCAAGGAAATGATTCTTTTTCTTGCATCACTGTCCACAGTACTGTCAATAACAGCCAGTGGCTGCTAAAGGAAGGGGCTTAGCCCCCAAAAACGTATAAGTTAATTCACAAAAAATTTTTTACTTTTGGTTATGTTAGAAAAAGAAAAATTTGAACACAAATAGTAATAACAAGTTCAAATGTACTCGCTCAATACAATGTTATAAACAAGACTGTAACTCTTATAAAAACATACTTCTCTAGAATCAAGTATCTTATGCTGCTGTGATATAAATGCCGTCATTTATACAGTACAGCGGGACCGAGAGCGGACTAGAAAATTAAAAATCATGTGAGTGCGTTTTCCCCACTACCAAGTTTGAACTTGTCAGAACATCCCTCACAAGTCACACATCCCTCCATCCCGGCGGCCAATCTCTCGCTAGTAGGCCTATTAATTGTTGTGATGCTGAACTGAAATAGTTTAGGTTATGTTGCATTGTCAATGCGCAATGCCGTAAGGGTTGTGTTCCGTTCTTGAAGTGCTGTGATATTGACATCGTGTTCATTAAAGTTAATTTGTATATACATTGGCAGTGGTGAAATCCTGCAATGAAGCGTGCGACTGACTACTTCAAAAATCTAACCAGTGACATTAAGCTAAGGCACATTGAAGTGGTGTGGCATGCAGATTGCTGCAAGTGGCTGCACACCACGTGAAAACCAACCAATGCTTTTAAATGGGATCCTACACACTGAAGTAGCAGTGGCGCCGGCATCTTCTGTGCCATGCACCTGCCATTCGAACACCGATCGGTCGATGTTTGGTGGTGTATGCCACACACATCTCAAGTCAGGGCATGCACAGATACTACTCTCTGTTCTACATTTCGCCATTGGTTATTCAGGGTTGATTTGTGCTCAACTCAATATTGTGAATAGTATTACCATTTTATTTCACATATACAGAGTAATGTCTTTATTGGATAATGACTGTGCAAACGTAACCTTTGTTCAGGCTGTGTTCCTGTGCTATACACTTATAATTAAAAAGAGTGTAGAAACAGAAATGAGCAAAACAAGGCATGGAGGGCACTCTCTGAAAAATTTAATGCAACAGGTAGCTCCAACTCTTTTGTCACCACAAATTGCTTGATTGGTCAGTGCTATAATGGCAGAAAATATGATTTTCAGATGTCTAACTACACAAATTTTTACACCCATATATTCCATACAACCTGATGTGTCCATACTAAATTAGCTCCCCCAGGAAATTTTGTCTAGAGTTGCCTATGATAACAGCCCTAGCTGATGTTGATAGTTCTGGTTCCTCATATAAGTACTCACCTGATTTGTCACAAGTTCCACTTACGGCTCAGTTTTTGAAAAATAAACTGAAGTTTTCTGTTTCTTTTTGTTTGTATCCATTATTTTTAACTCACAAAACTTAACCAATTTTAATGACATGAATTAAAAAGGATAGCATGAAAACAAATACTGAAGTGCAGAAAAAGTACGTAATAAATTATAATAATTAACAGTTTTACACTAATCGTGTAAACAATAAAAGAAGCACACGAAAAGATGTTGACATACAGTCAAATCAAACAAGTTCACTGACACAACGAAAGGCACGTCTGGCACTGGACTGATGGGGACTGTGGAGAAGGTGTAGCGGCTGTGAGGGCAGAGAGTGGAGAGAGAGAGACTAGACCAACAAAGGAAGTAGGAAGCTCTTAAGGTGAAGAGAAGGTGAGCTCACAGTACTTTAAACCATTGTGGGAGCGCCGCTCGACTACACTTCTGTTATGTGAATCAGACCATAAAATAAAAACACTTTTCTGTACTTGTTTTTTCTCAGGTAAAAATTAATAATATTATGTAATAATTACTATTACTTTAACTACTGGCAGGAGGGATAAAGTGTTGGATGAAGAGGACAATGTTATTTAGACATATTAAAATCCGATAACCAAATCTTGGATGTTTTAGACGTTCTTGAAATGAACGAAAAATTGCTAAATACATCATTACATCCATCCCAGATACTGAACTTGATCAGTTATTACTATTAACTGTTAGTGAAAACGAATCTACGTTCTCGGTTTTAAAACTAAGATTAAAAATTAAACTTGAAACCAATAAGAAAATAAGGAAGTTAGTCACTGGAACTGTAGAGGAAAAGTTAGTATAGAAATAAAATGCAGACCTTCATTTGACTGAACAGAAAAAAATCATTCAAGAAAATCAAAGCAGAAACAATCCTTTGCAATCCAAACAACTTTAAGGCAATTAATTGTGAATTTATAAAATTTTAAGAATACTTTATATAAAAGGAGGATGCATGATAAAAGTACAAAAGGATACAAAGAGGAATCTGAGATATCCTAACAAATATGAACTGTCAAGGCAATACATACAATGAATAGAATAAAGGTTAATTACTATAATTTTTTCATTAGACCATCCAATAACTATATGGATAACTGGTTTTGACAGTTAAACCGTCATCATCAGATCCAAACCATGAATTTGCTGTTCAGCCATTCAAGGCACTTTTAAAATTAGCTACCTCTTGAATCTGGTTGAATGCTCCCATTGAAATAAATTAAATCAAAGATCGGTACAATATAAGTGGTAAATTAAACAAACAAAAGTGAAACTCCGGTTAGAAGTTGTGTATGCCTTTAAAATAATATTTGTTATTAAAAATTATGTTTTGGCATTAACACTTTTAAATGAAGTTTTTTTGTTTTTTAACTCACCCCAGTGCCATATTAGGTTGGATATGACTGGTTTTATTTACTGTACATATATGTTTTATTAAGAGAGTCAAACAACATATTAAAAGCTTAAAGACAATAAGCAGAAAATCCCCTTATCCTCTTGGGTAAAATTAAAAATTCTTATCCAGTTTTCAACTTAAATTACACTTAGAAAAACACAAAGGCCTACCCATGTTCAGTTATAACGACAATATACAATATAACTGCATGACATCATAATTGGGATGTAGGCAACCTGAGCAATAAACAGTTTTTTTTAGACTTGGACTTGGAATGAATAAATCAACTTGCACAATGTAAATCATGTGTATGGACCTTAATATTTCACTTGCTTTCTGTAACATTAAACTGCTTCCTCTCTGTATAAGAAAGTTCAAAGAAAAAATATACAGCAGAGTTCCGCTATTCCGAAAGTCAGCCTATTCATAACAGAGTTCAGAAAAAATACCGATTTTTTTAAACATAAAAACAGGAGAAATTAAAAAGACGTTCGTAAAATAAAGTACATTTATTGTTATTCAAATAAGTTAAATAGAGACGTACATAGAGCCTAAGCTTGATGAAAATGCCTGAAACCAAATTGGAATGAAAGCTGATTTTGTTTCCTTCACGTTTTGCGGGTAGAAAGTTACCGCAACAAGCATCCCATCCGCTGAAAAGGATACCGGGTCCGTCAGAAAGAAGGAAGGATTAGATATAACAGCTAGGCACTAGTAGTGTTGTTGCTACCTGCCAGTTGCGTTCGTCCGTTTTCTTCCTCCGTTTTCGTTATCTCGAATGAATTTGATATTTTTCTCGATCTTTTTTCAAGACGATGCGGTACTAACGCACAGACTGCGGTATGACAAAACGGACAGTTTGAACAACCTATCCCTTCCCTTCCGTTTTTAGAAGAAAACAGAATTGTAACGCAACGGAAGGAAAAACCGGATGGCGTAAACCTACACTAAAGCGAGGTCAAGAGCATTTGCCGCGTCTACGAATGATATGAGTTCAGTTTGAGCGTTCCCCTCCTCCTCGCTTTATCAACGCTGTATACAACTGACACTAGCAGATGTCCTCACACTTAATTTACACCTTAACAAGTCAATACATTGATATTATTCATGAAATCCGCCTATTCCCAATAAGTTCGGAATAGCGGGACTCTACTATACAATCAAATATCATTTTCAAACTTGAAATGAAAATATGTCAAAAAGTAGGATATCTATATTGTTGCACATTTATAATTCTTTCAAAATAAAATGATTGTTCACCTAATTTTCTCAGAGAATCTAATACCAATAAAATTATAAATATTTTTGTATTCTGCAGCAATTAAAAAATGTAAAAAAATAAAAGAAGCGAAAGCTCCTTGGGGGATTTTACTTCAATTAATGAGATTGTAAGCATTCATTTTCAACAAAATAAACATTTACTCTTATATTCAAAGACTTATTATAATATTATTTTAAAAAGTAATAAGTGATCTAATTGTCTTATTCTAAAGTATATTATATGAAATAAGTATTTCAATAAAAATATTTTGTATATTTTATTTAAGTTAGAACTCATAATAAACACCTTTTGATACAAAAATAAAAGTCTTCATTGAGTATTACGCATATAAAGTACAACTTATATATTTAAAATCAGAATTTATTTTATTGACATTATGTAACAATACTTCGGACAAACTTTAATAAAACAAAATTTGTTCAGTCAATTTTATGTTATACTCCACTAGCCTATGTACATTTTTAAGTAGATTGGAAGGGCAAATTATAAAAAGATAATACAAAGTAAATGTTATTAAAACTATTTATTTGATTGTCATTTTTCATCATCAGAGTCACTACCACTATTACTTGCACTACTACTACCACTACCGCTTGCACTGCCTGATCGAGATCTAGTTGGAGAACGAGAACCTGCAGGTGAACCTGATCGAGACTTTGAACGAGATGCAGATCTTGATCTGGAACGTGATGAACTGCGAGAACCAGAACTTGCTGAAGCGGCATCATTTCGCCCTTCATTTTTAGCTTCATCTTCACTTCCACTTCTTTCATCTGCAATATTTGAAAAGAATATAATTGCTAACAAATAATAATTTCAGTAGAATTGTTAAAGTAAAAGATTGACAAAAACGCAATAATTGGATTTAAACAGTACAAAATTTGTTATATGAAGTTGATCCTTAGATAAAATGTTATATAACATTGTCTTGGAACTAAATATAATGTAGTAGCCTAAGTATCTGGTTATAATGTATTACCCTAAATATCGGGTTGATATAATGTAAAAGAATAGAGAATGGAAATAAATTTGAATTTTCATAATGTAAACAAAGCCTAAATTTAGTATAACCTCAACATTAATTTTGAACAAAATAACCACCATTTTAGAAATACATAACTTTTTAAACTTTTAGATTTATTTAAAAAAATATTGTAAATACTTTGAAATATTAATAATAATTCAATTAACTAAATTCACCTTTTGGCAAGAGAATAAGAAAAAAACATTATAAAAGTAACCCTGAAATAGGTGTTAAAAAAGGCCCTACACTATTCTTAGTACCTAAAACCATTGTATTTGGATAACCTAATAGAACTCCGATCCAATGCAATATTTTGTTCCACTGGAAATTCGACTTTTGTGGCGCTATCTATTGGGGAAACGATGGAAGCTGTTTGAAACACCTATGCTACCAATGATTTCTCCCTAGCACTACCTCTCGGCGAGATCATGCACTATTTTCGCAACAACCTTTTTCCGGCACACAGCCTCCGTATGGATGCAAAATCTATTTATTATTCATGATCTATGCTAAAACTCTCATGATTATATAACTAATGGAATTAGTTATATTGTAGAATCAAAAGAATTATATGTTTACTAAACCAACCAAATAATAATTAGTAATAAGTTAAATAAATTTTGAAATATGTAGAACAGTGAGATGAACCAGTTTTAATATGTGAATTTGGCGAAGGAATGAACTAAAACAAGCAATGTTAGCATGGCCATTGACTTTGTGTTCCATTCTAGAAAAAGTAGAAGGTATACTTACATAAATTTAACTTTTCGAATAAACTGTAAATAAAACAATTGCCACTGCAAGTTTTTGGTCCAATAATAGTAAAATTACAAAATTCTGGACAATGTATTAAAATCTATTACAACATTTAGAACATATAAAGTATGAAACTTAATCCAGTGGAGAGTTTTACATGATAGAACCAAACAGTGAGTTAATTATAGGCTGGGATTGTTTGAAAAATGGAAAATAAATGTTGAAACATTTTAAAAATCAATCCAATCCAGTAAAGAAAAAGTGGAATAAGAAAATTATAATTACACATAAGGATCATGCAAGATAAAAGGACAAATAATTTAAAAGACTAAAATAATAAATTGAAATCAAGTCTACAAGTTTAAGGTAATATCCATCCTTCATACAATTCCTCTTTGTAGGAAACAATTTAAATTGAACTTGAATTAAAACTTGATATTTTGGAAAACCTTTTATTATAATCTATAAAACAAAACTGATTCAATATTTATATTGGACTCTTGTAAAATTTAACATCTTTATATATCTTTATATATAATACGTGAAGCCGTTTTTTGTAAACACAACTCCTCCCTTATTTCTGGACCAATTTTAATGTTTGAGGTTTCAAAAAATTCGTCTCATTTCGTAGTTTTGCAATAAGGTTTTAGGTGTCAAAAATTCTTATCCTTAATGGCGTGAGCTAATCTCAAAGGTCGGGTTTTCCCCATAAGATTAACATGGAAAATATTTAAAAACCATTTCTATACAAAACAGCTGTATAATAAGAAACAAACTAATCCAGCTGATTTCGTGAATGTAAATAACGATGATTACAGTATTCAGAAGGTTATAAAAACATTTTAATACAAAACAGCTGTTTATAATAAGAAACTAACTAATACAGCTGCTTTGTGGAAGTAAATATTGATTTTTATAAGGGAGGAAATGAATTATTTATTCAAATTATAAAATTTATGAACTAATTTGTTTTGAACATTTAACATTATTTACCATCTTAGTTTTGAGGTTATTATTTATAACTTTTTTTGTTAGGTTTTTGATTAAGTGTAGACCTGAGCCTTACTGGTTCTTTTAACCTTTATTATTACTGCTGTTATAAAATATAAGAAATAATTTGATTGGAACATTTAACATTATTTACCATCTTAGTTTTGAGGTTATTATTAATCATACACTTTTATTATAAATAAAACATAACATATGTTTTTAGAAGGTCGCACCGGGGGTTGGCGTGCGGAGCACGCAGGGGTCTCCCCTAGTAATAATATAAGATTGTATTGTTAGATAGGCAAATAAAACATAACTACATATTATTAACCAGACCGAGCTACTCATAGAGAAAAGATAATTATTAGAAATAATTTTGAACTCATAATTTAAATACACTCAATTGTGTTTTCAGCGTAATAGTTTTGTTGTATAATGTTCATCTTACAAGACGTTAAATACACATTTCTTCACTGTAAATCACAAAATTTAGTTATTGATTTATCAAGAAAGTTGGAAATCGTGTTACTATTAACAAGTCAATTGACTTTTGATCAGTTATTAACTTATACATTCATCTTCACATTATAGTATTATAAATTGGCTCCCACCTTCGGGGCATTAACAAAATACATCACTTTATAATTTTGGCTTCCCAATGTGTGGCATTTATCTTAAAAAATCTTTATATGTAGTTACATAATTTGGTTTACATCAATTTTAGACGTGCCACCTTATTATAATTGATTTAAAAGTGGCTGCTACTGTTGATTTTGTCTTAAAAATATTTTGTGATATACATTTCTTTCTCAAAGTATTAATCTTATACATTATGTAATGATGAAGCTAACTTATAATGTTTAATTTGTTTAAATGTATATAAACTAGGGGAGACCCCTGCGTGCTCCGCACGCCAACCCCCAATGGAACCTTTTAAAAACAAATGTAATGTTTTATTTATAATAAAGTTGTACGATTAATAATAACCTCAAAAACTAAGACGATAAATAATGATAAATGTTCAAATCAAATTATTTCTTATATTTGATAACAGCAGTTATAATAATGGTTAAAAGATCCAGCAAGGCTCAGGTCTACAGTTTAAAACCCTAATCTAAAAGCTAGAAATAAAATAATTGCTTCAAATTTTGAAATCAGCTGTTAATGGGAATATTGGAACAAACAGCTATATTATCTGTTAGTTTATTCAATTGGTTGCTATGGTAGTAAATGTAAATACATGTGTTGGTTTATCATTCTAGGATTAACCTAAGAATTTTTTCCGACTAAATTTACAAATATTTAAATAACAAAAGGTTTTTATAGAAATGAATTATAGCCTACGTTACTTAGGGAAAGTGTAGATTTTTATTTGTAAAAATATTTTTTCAATCGGTTCAGTAGTGCCAGAGATTACCCCCTACATACAAACAAACAAAAAAACAAACTTTACCTTTTTATAATATTAGTATAGATGTATCTTATCTTCTAAAGCGAGAGATAATTGTTTGTCTGCTAAATGGATCTGGAATCTCCGTCTAAGGATTTTTGATTTTTTGATTTTATATTAAGCTTTTGGCCACGAGAAATCGATTGGAAATGGTCACCAGTCTGGGAAAATTCGTTTTCTACGTCTTTTTATTAAATTAAAAAGTGAAATTTGTCCATTTTAAACAATACAAAGCACAGCTGATGCAAATTTTTTCAATGCCATTACAATAATCATCTGCTTTCTTTTAAACTGTATATTTTATTAGAGGTAAGCCTAATGTTGTATCTATTTATAGTTACCATGGCAACGAATACATAATAAACATACCCTTTATTTAGTTGTTTAATGTTATAGGCCTAACCTAAACGATGTTCACGGAAATTTGCAATAATATAGTAGTTATTGACGTGAGCGAACTAGTCCCTAGGAATAAATCGATATTGAAATAATACTTTAATTTAGGCCTGACTTATTTCTGAGGCATAGCGTTGAGATTGTGGTTAATCCTTTAAACTGTATTTTATTACAGGTAAGCCTAATGTTGTATATACCCTTTATTTAGTTGTTTAATGTTATAGGCCTAACCTCAAAACTCAATAATCCAATATTTATTATTGAAATCATGGCCCTGCTTATAATCGAGCTTTAGCTCGGTATCCAGGTACTGAAAAGTTAATAGAACAGCAATACAAACTTCTAAAAATCACACTTATAAGGTTTCTCTTCTATGTGTGTTGTAATGTCTCAAATCTCAGTAATACAAAACATTCATTTATTTCATTTATGGCAGCCTAATATTATAGCCTAGAGAACCCTATGTCGATATGTAAACAAACACCAGTAACAGTCCTGTAAAGAAATGAAAGCCAGATACTAAATTAGAAGCACTATATTTATTATTTATGTAAAATTTGTCAAAATCACTATACCAGAACTCAAGATGGTTAAAAACGTATTTAGTTAAGTTATGTCTGCCATATTTGTAGGTTACTAAACCATTGTAAACACGAGCCAAGTAAAAGACCAATAATGTACCATGTAATTTAAATTATAAACGAAAACACGATAATCCAATGTGTAAAACGTATTCTAAATTTAAGAAAATATTTATAAAATAATTAATAGTTAATTATATACCATAGACTATTATTACTCTTAAAATATTCACAATGATTAGTTTAACATATGACACAAGTAGTACAACATACACCAGAATTCAAAAAAGGAAGTAATTATTTAATCGGGTAAATTAAAATTATTACAAGTAAATAAATTTAAGACTTGAAACGCAAGAACAAATTAATTCCATAATTGTTTTGGCCAACAAAGAAATACTTTAGGTATAAAAATCCATCAAAAACTATTTTAAAGTGAAGAAGAGGGACGCCATCATGGAAAACAACAGTGACGTCATAACGCATAACATCACGTGAACACAATCAACGAATCAAACGAATTAATACAGATTTCCGGATTCTAAGATAGGCGGAAGAAAGGAACCCGGCGACATCGTTTGAAAGTGAAGCCAAAATCAGTACAATTTAAGAACTAAGCGTGGGTGGACGTAACGAATGCAATCCAGAAGTGACGCCGTTAATTGTTTCATAAAAAGTGTAGTCAAAGTGTACAATAACTCGATATTTATCCATATGTACAACCAAAACTGATAAGTATTCAAAGAACAGTGATTAAGATTAATATCTGCAGGAAATTATTTAAATTAAATAAAAGAACTTCACCTTCTTCCAATCCAATTCCTTACGATATTATGTCATAATTATTAACTTCATGTTTGAACTCATAATTGCGTATATTTTGAATGAGATAATTACAGCAGCACGAGTACCCCTAACCCGAGATTAACTTGAATTAAAATCCAATTTAACTAAATTATGTATTGTGGTGATAAAACAAACTTTATTCTATGAAATTTTATTTATTATACTGAGCTAATCCAAACCGGAAATAGACATTCTTTGAAATAGAGATTCTATATTATAATTTAAATAAATCAAATTCTTTATATCTTATTATAAACCAAAATTATAAACCTTATGTACTAATAGATAAATGATTTAATTATATTAAACCAAAATAAATTAAAATTAAACTTGTACTTATTTCAAAGATAATATAATTGAGATTGAACTTAGTAGGTTTCAATTATAGTACCTATAGGCTACTACAGTAGAATAAGAAATAGTATTATAAGTTTAGCTTCCGGATAGTGGGGGCCTTATAAAAGGAAAATAATTAATAGTTATATTACAACTTCGCTCAACAAAGTATGGACATTTGAATTTCGACAAAAGAAATAAATAAATATATACAAATTTCATAAGAAAACAATTATAGTGTGTCAAAGTGTATCTTTTATAGGTTAATATGTAGCACATTTTATTTAAAAATATAATTTACTTTTCGGGATTTTAAAATAATAATTAAATAACAATAAACGCACATATTATAACCAGTTAAAGCTAAATCAAACTAAACTTACCTCTTCTTTTTAAAACAAATAAATAATACAACCAAAATTTATTCACAAGCCTAAAGTTAAGTGAGAAGAACGTTTTCATTGTTCTTACGATGTAAATTCAATCATGTTTTGTGTAAATAATATTAAGAATTGATTTAAAAGCATTGTATATAATTTAAATAAGTAATTGGTGTTAGAAAATTAAAAGAAGGTTGTAACATAACCAACAACGAAGTGTTGATTTTATTGGTAAAAGATTAAATCAGTTAAATAGTTGACGATAAAAAGCAGCGGAGTGTTTATATTCGCAAATGACATCGGCAAAAGTACATTGTGTATATAAGATATTAAAATGGACATTTTCAAGTTTAAAAGAAACAGTTATAAGTAATTTGAAATTGGATATATTAATAAACAATTAAAAATACGTTAAATCTACAATTTAACAACAGTGAAACATATTTTGGAAAATAATGTGTGACTAGACAAGTATGCCTGTTGTAAATAGGATATTCAACACGAGTATAGTAATGGCCGTGAATAGAGCGCCATATCTGATTTTTTCTGCATCCTTTTTAGCACTTCTAATTTAGTATTCACCAAGTACAGACGTATTTGCCAGTTTTAATCAAATTACATAAAAAATATAAAAGAATAGTGAATATATTGTACTTACCTTGCAGTAGTATAAGCAATACCTTCCAGAGTAATGTTATTTTTAAATGATACAACCAATGAAAAGTTGTAAAATTATTAAGACAGTCACCAACATTAAGGTAATATCCAACACATTCTGATATCTATACCCAGGGTTATAAATAGTTTTCAATCAGTAAAAGTGAAGAATAGACTTGTATAAAAATTCAAATTAAACCAATTGGACATAGTTTTTCTGAACATTTGAACTTTGGAACATAGTAATAGTATTCATTTTAAATAATTTAGTTTGTAAAATAATTTTAAGTATAGCTTTAAAAGATTGCCTATTTAACAGCCAGGGCAAACAGCCTATCACCCGAAAGAAAGAGATTTGTTTGAATAATTTATATGTCAAAATACATCCAGAGGAGAAAATACAAAATTGTAAAGATAATTCCATTTTTAGTTAAATTCTCACAAGAGAAATGTTGTACTAAAATAAGTAACTAAAACATATTGAATAAACATACAGTTTTGTTAAACAAAGGGAGTCAGTTATTTATGGTTTTAACATTATAAAAATATGGTTATAAATTTGGCACCGCAACGTGTGGCAATTAAATTTGAAAAGAAAGGGATAGGCCCTATAAAAAATATAAATTTATAAAATGTATTATAATATAATGCAAACCTACATTCTTAAATGATAAAAAATATAAAAAGGAACTCTGACTTTATTTAACTATATTTATATAATTTATTTTGTTTGCTATGTTTTATACTCAGCCGATTTTGTGTTCACATAATGTGTTTTCAATTGCTCAAGTTCAAAATTACCTTCTTTGTCACTATCTGCCTTTTCACTTCCACTTCTACTTTTTGTTCCTTTCTCTTCATCTCCATTATCTAATAACAGAATAATACAAATTTAATTATATATAACATGACATAAGCCATTATGAACTAGGCCCTACTCATATATTTTTATTTTCTCTTTATTGGTATTTTATTTTTAAATTTCACTTCCACCAGGCCGTTGGTTTCTTTAACCCTACAACTGTCCATGTTAATGTTTTGCAACGCCAATTCATTTCGGTGCGTGTGCAAGCATATTTTCAAAAATTCGCCAAATATAGTAATCGTATACCAATCCAAAAGTGTTCTGTAACTATTTTGTAGAGAAATGTTCAAAGAATTCCTATATGCAATTAAAAAATTTATTGATGTAAAATTGTAAAAGTTATTAGCTCAAGAAACAAAAAATGTTCAGTAACGAAAGGAAAATGTTCAACTTTAGGCCTACATAACAAGTAGTAAACATTTTTTGTAATTTTTTCGTAAGCGTAAAAAAGTTTCGTAATTTAGTTCTAAATAAAACTGTATAAAAAAATTTATCAATTTCAAATTTCTTATTTTGAAAACACCAGTTTTTATGTTCCATCTACACGACTTCTAACAAAAGTTGGCCTAGTTTCAAACATAATTTAAGATTATTTGCTTTATCCAAAAATGAAATATTATTATAACAAAGTGTAGAGAATAAATCAAAGAATTGAACCGTATACTTATAAATTATCTTTTCCTAAAAGTGTCTGACTTAGAATTATTTGAATAACAAAAGAGAGAAAAAATGTAGAAATCTCCTCGTCCGTTCAAGCTATCACGATGCACGCGCAAACCCCTATGTCTACCAATGTTATAAAAAGCCGTTAGAGCTCGATTTTAAACCTTAGATGAGACCGTATTAGCAGTCACATTCCCACGGTCCTACACAACAAACTGTTCAAATATAGCGTATTTGGTTTACAGGGAAAGTTAGCTTGAAGCATTAAGTTTACAAAAATACCAAAATATCTCTAAAAAACTATTGTTTTCACATAGATATCACGTGTAATACATAACGCTGTTTATTAGGGTTGGAAAACTGACCAATTGCAAGGGTCTACAAAACGGCCTACAATTGTTGAACTATTTGTCCGATTTTTGATTGGATGGCAGTATTAGATAGGGGAAATTGTGAAGAATCCAACGATATCTAATTTTACTTTAGAAGAAGTAGTGGGCGGGGTTTAGAGAGAGAGGAAAGATGCGTTATTTCGTCGTGTTTTGTGACGAAAACTGGTGAATTGACGGGCGCCGAGTTTGTTGAAGAAAACTAATAAACTGCAACGATGATTACGTATGTAAATATACGTTTTAGAAAAATCTTGTAAATACAAAAATTAAAGTTTAGATCATTACCTTTCCAATGGTTTTTGACTTTTTGCGATTGAATAATTTTTAGTGGGTGAAATATTCATTACAAGTATAGTTGTCAAAATTGATCGTTTTCACGTGCCACGCCCCCACGACCACTCAAATTGAGTAGTCTGACAGTTGCAGGGTTAAAAAAAATGTATTCCTTAGAAAATGTTATAACATATATCATAGAAAATTATAAAAGACATTGATATAAACATATTATACAATCTACAATTTTAATTCAATACAAGTAACAAAACTTCTAAAAGGAAATTAAAACATGTAACTACTCTTGAATAACAATGGTTACTCCAAAGTTGAATCTAAACCTTTTTGTCTTTTTCTTAGGATTCCCATACCTGAAGGTCTGAACAGAATGTTATTGCTGGGTGTATGTAGTAGACTTAAAACATATATTATAAACAACTAAAACAATTGTTTGAGGGGTGAGTTGAGTTTAGATGGTTTTTATTATACAG
>JAGFPH010000311.1:82732-93067 GCA_018207615.1 Philaenus spumarius
TTTTAAATATTAAGTAGGTATTTATGTATTACAGAATTTTGTAAAATAAAAATTGTGTGTGTTCCTGCTTTTTTATATAGGTTATGTATTTAACTAACTTAAATGATGTTAAGTTGTAGAAATAGCAGAGTTCTATTAAATACATGTGTTTATTTATGTTCAAATAGGCAGTCTGATGTCATTGAAAAGATATGTCTAATATTTCCTTTGTTAAATAGGTTGTGAATTGAGTTTAAGTTAGTGTTTTATTTCTGTTCATAATTAATTACTTTAAATTTTGTGAATCATATTTTGTTTTCATTTATTTAAGACGTTTAGAAATAGAATTGAACTTTACAATTACGGATTAAGCTTAGAGCATTTTATTGCATATAAACGTTGGCATCTCTGCCGCAATTAATGGCGTACGATCATAATGTAAACTTTCACCTGAGTTAATTTGGGTTCAGATCTTTTTAGGTTGTAATCCAGCCGTGATAGAAGTACAGTAGTGGTATTCTAAAATGTTACCCATATTTCAATAACCACATTAACCGTAATTTAACATATATTCCTTGTTCATTACTTGACCTAGTATCTATTACCCGTTATTTGTGAAAAACGAAAGTACTATAAAAGCAGGAGTAACAATGAGAATTATTAACTAGAATAAATGGTTTCCATTTCTAGTAACAGGTTAGGTTTGATGGCAATTCTACATATTTAAATATAATAAATTTTAGTAATTTAAAATTAAACTAACTGTATAACAAAAATTACAAAAATAATGATACTAATGCATAAACTAAAAAATTTTAATAGAAAAATGTAGTGCATTTTGCTAACGTTAAGTAAATAACGTAATTGTAAAATTTGATGTGTTTATTAACATCTTGAAGCCTACTTACCTTCTATCTCCGGCTCTTGGAGGCCTTTGCTCCCCGGGATTAACATTAGTTTGTATTGTAGGAGGCATTCTTTTTCAGAAACTGTCCTAGTAGTAATAATTCAATACCTTATGGAAACATAGTAGTGTTAATGAAACAATAACCTTTTCTAAGATGAACACTAACCCATAAACACGCACATAACCTAACTTCTATTACCGATTCCAAACCAATTAATTCCAATTCCACCAACCACGATCATAACCAAAGATACCAAATACTACAACCGAATTACAAACATCAATTCTTCTATGGTACCTAGGCTTTTTAGAAATGTACTACAAATACCTTTCGTCAAATTAAAAAATACGTATTTATTGTATTCTTTGCTTAGGGATTTTTTGCCTTCCTATAAAATTATAAATGATTCAACTAACCGTTTGGGTAATTATTAATCTATTTATATAAATAAAAATGAAATACTGTTCGTTGGTAAGCGCATTATTTGAGAACGGCTGGACCAATTTGGCTATTTTTTGTTTTAAAATGTTCGAAATAGTCCGAAGTAGGGTTTTATAAAAAAAAATTTGAATGGTTTCCCGGAAAATTTTCAAATACGGGAAAAACTGAACATTCTTTTTTTTAGGGGATTTTTGTATGATCTCAAGATCATAATTCACGAAAACAGCTGTTCGAATAAAAAGCTTAGCAACACATGATGTTTACATTCATTACCATAGCAAATTTATAGTCAAAAATTATTATTTTTCAAAACAAACAGCTTTTTTAGGTTAGATTGACAAACTAAAAGCAATACATTATTGCAATAAATTTTGGTTGTATACAAACAAAAACGCTAACTGTATTTAAATTTAATTCAAACATCATCGGTTGTTACAGTTTATAAATAAAACATCTGATTTGGATAAAAACTGAACATAATTTTAGATGAACCAAAAGACATTTTTTGCAACCAATTTGGCTAATTTAGAATCAGGTAATTATTCTTCACAACTATCAGTTTTTTTTAGATTAATTAAAAGCAAACAAAATGTTTATTGTATTATAAGTCAAACATCTAGATTCAATAATGTCCTTACATACATAGATAGTATGTTGTTATTTGTTAATGTAAATATCCCCGTTCCCTTGTCGGAAAAGTTATGACGTTGAAACTTGAAAGCGGGTCTGCTGTTCGATAGCATAAATAATTTTTGAAGTTGTACTTCTTTGTGCCCGTTGTAATCGGGATGAGACGTGGTCGAGAAACCGCGTCACGCGTTAGGAGTAATATCCGGAAAGTGCCTTTTTATACCTTTTCTCTACAAGAGATACATCAAGAGTCTCGGTGGGAAAGTATACGAATATACGAATGGCCAAAGAATTATAACTTCCACCATCTGGTCCGACGAAGACCCAATTTTTTTTCCGTGTCAAACATTTTTTCACTTTGAAGTACACAACCACTTTGAAATAAACAAATAACAACTAGAACCAGGACAAAGTCGATACTTCAGACTACTGTTGCCTCTCTGGTCTGCGCTGCGAGTGCGAGTGCGCCGCTTGACAGCACTTCGTTTAACTTGGTTCGGCGTTGATAGCGACCGGTTAAAGCGGAGTCGCCAGCATTTATAGCGCTCGTATAACATGGACCATGGGAGTTCCCTTTACCCAATAAACTGACGTTAACGTGACGTTGAAAACGTGGCGCTAACAGCGCTCTTATAACACGGCCTATAAGGCCCATTCTATACGAGCGTTAAATGCGCCGCGTTATTTTTCGTTTTGGAAGTCAATACAAATCAAGTTGTAGCATCTATACGAGCGCATTCTACGCCCAACGTTGCCCTGTTCACTCGGCGTTGACGCTATTAACGCCGCCTGCCCTGCTGGCAGCGCTAGCAACGCGGCGCAAACAACGCTGCGCGAGAAGGGTAGCATCTATACGAACGCATTTAGCGCCAGCGTTGTCATCACGTGGTTTTCGCCTTTTTCAAGTGAAACTGTGTTTTAAAACGTATCTGAGTGTGTGATTGTTTGATTTAGACCTAAGCAATATGACATTGAAAAACTTATTGTTGAAGTGGAGAAGAGACCGGCAGTGTTTGATGTTAAGTCGAAAGACTATTCCAATAAACAAATAAAAGCGCAGTGCTGGGCCGACATTGGAAGAGCGATGTATGAAAATTGGGAGGAAATGACTCCGGAGAACATCTGCACAACCGATCTGCACAGCATCCATATTGGTGACTGAACTGACGGTTTTCGCGCTCGTATAGAAGGTCCACTGCTGAGCGTTGACGCTAACAGCGCGACGCATTTAGCGCCCGTATAGAATGTCACCACTATTGTCGGGCGTTGGCGTTAGCGCAATGCATTTAACGCGACGCATTTAACGCTCGTATAGAATGGGCCTAAGGAAGAAATAACATTTCCGCACTTGCACTACTGACTGGCAAGGTACACAGAATAAGCGTGTGGATGATGGAGAAAACATCTTTGTCACAAATAGTATTGCTCGGTAAAAAAACATGAATTTCATGTAAGATAAAAGTTGTTTAGTCCTACATTCATTACTGTAATTAATTTCGGCATGGACTCCTTTTTATATTCTTGCAAAGAATTATACACTGTACAATACTTTATAACATACAGTACTTTGTTGGAATGGCGAGTAAAAACTAATATATCAAAGACCTGTATTAAAAAAAGTTATTACATTGTAATTCGCAAAGCAACACTGCATTATTGTATAGTACTGCAATAAAGTCTCTTTATCTCTACATCTTTGAAAATATTTTTTAAATAACATAATTAATTATTCTCAATTTTGTAAAAAGAACAATACAGATTATCAAATTAAAAACAAATATGCCTACTACACGGATTGTTGATGCATAATTCCGAGAACCATAGTCTAAGGCTCGTCAACCCGTACTCGCGCCGTGCCGTCGCGTCGTCTGGCCGTTTTACCGCAGCGCTTCAGCATATATATTAGTACAGACTGATAAAACAAGGACTTGAGTTCAAAATATCGGGTTGGTTGCAATTCAATATTTGTGACTTTTAGAAGTAATGTGATTGTAATAAGTATCTAAGATATTTGTCATCAAAATTTATACCTGGCTTCTAATTTTTTTGTTTTTGTTTTTGAGGTTTGGGGGGAACGTTACCCCAGTTCCCCCCATTCCGAGGATCCGTCACCGGAGACCACTAGTACAATCCTATTACTTTAAATAAACAATTCTTGTATCTACCTTTGTATCTTTGTATCTGTCGCGGATCTCGAAAACGGCTCTAACGAATTTAAAGAAATTTTGTATTTAGGTGTAGTTTTGATTTTTAAGTACACCCATATAGTTGTATTTTAAGTAAAAACGCAATTTTTTGAGAAAATCTTATTTAAAAGTTGAAAAATTTTAACATATGGTCTTATGGGTTGCCATGTTGGTTACAAAATAACAACGAAATAGTAAATAAAGCGATCAAAACAGCTGTTTGTAAACAAGCCAATTTATACTGATTTAGCTCGTTGGAAATAGAGTGGAATAGAACTGAGATTGAGTATTATCCAAAATCAGCTGTTCATTGGATAGTTTTTAATTACTGTTAAAAAAACATCTGGTGTGCACATCACACAACTTTCCTTACCAAAATAGATGCTGTATCAATTACCAAATTTTTCGAGCGAGAGATTGATGATATCATTTTCGAGTTAATAGGAGTATCCGTTTCGAAGAAAGCGGTACTAACTTCAAAACGGTTAATCCCACGGACCTGATTTTGGTCTCAATCG
Source organism: Philaenus spumarius (assembly GCA_018207615.1). Classification (NCBI taxonomy): domain Eukaryota; kingdom Metazoa; phylum Arthropoda; class Insecta; order Hemiptera; family Aphrophoridae; genus Philaenus; species Philaenus spumarius. The sequence goes on from JAGFPH010000311.1 coordinate 87,395, forward strand.
ATTTCTCACCCCCAAAAATGTCAAGGTCGATACCAAACACGGCTAGTTTAAAAAAGTCATTTTTGCCCCCAAAAAGGGCGTTTTTGGGGTCAATTTTTGAAAAAATGGAAAAGTTGAGTGGGGTATCTTTTTTGACATTCTTTTGGACGCTGAATCGAATGAGACCATTTTCAAGTCGATAGGACCAGTCATTTCGGAGATACAAACAAAATAACTTGCGTTTTTGTAATAACTTTTTTCAACGAATTTTTAAGGGTATATAGCGTACATAGCGTGTTAAGGGGGTCTGAGTAGAGTATGTTAGCAAAGTTTAATCAAAATCGTTAGAGGGGTTTTGGAGTAAATACCAAAAATGTGCTAAAAACTGGTCCCACGGTAAGACACCAAATCCGATTTGCTTCAAATTTACATGGGTTAAATTGTTTACGTGTTTGAAGATATCCTATAAATTTCAGCTTGATCCGTCCAGCCGTTTGCCCTGTGCACTCCGGACACACACACACACAGACACACAGACACACAGACAGACCAATTGCCAAAAATGCATTTTTTGGACTCAGGGGGCCTTGAAACGTAAAGATATTATGAAAACTCGACATCGAATTTTTGGGTCGATCGCAATACTTACCTTACCTAGTATAGGGTAAGGAAAGTAACAAGCTAATTTATACTGTTTTAGCACTTTGGAATTAGAATAAATTGGGCCTGATTTAATAATTTACTAGGGGAGACCCCTGCGTGCTCCGCAGGCCAACCCGCCTCCCCAACTCCCTGTTGGAACCCGGTGTGCACCGTTGGAACCAACGAGTACACAATACAATAGAGGGGCCACGCAGTAGCAGTGAGTTGAAGCCACCCGAAAGCGCAAAACACATTCAACATGGCGGCCGCAGGAGCAGAGCATTAGTCATCCTAGTGCCGAGCGGTTTTTTGAGTTTTTTACATATAATATTTTAGTAAATCAAACTTTACTTTTCATCATTGAATTTGGTTTAAAAAACGAACAATTTGGTGTTTTTATAATTTCTCTACGTCTGTTGATTACAGAGATATTGAAAGTACTAAACACAGCACGTTGTTAAATGTTATTCTTATGGAGAATAAAGCGGACCTTACACGATCAGTAATACTGTCATTATTTTATAAAAATGACATTAATACTGACCGTGTAAGGGGGACAAAACTGGAATGATGCCTAGTAATGACGAGAATCCGGATTTTCTGATTTTAAGTCGTCATTACTGGCTTGTTGTGGGGGTAATGTCATTAATAATGATCGTGTAGGGTACGCCATCATTATTAATGGCATTACTCAGTTCATTGTTAAACATAGTCCCGTCAACATACGTACACAAAACGTACGAATACTGAAGAAAAGTAATGTCATTAGAAATGATCGCGTAAGGTTAAAAAGTAATGAAGGAGTAATGATGTAATACTTTTGATGGTAATGACATTACAGGTAATGACAGTATTACTGATCGTGTAAGGTCCCCTTAAGAAAATTGTATTAACTTGCATTAAAATATATGATTAGGTGCCTAATTTGGTTTGTGAACTGCCAGGTGTTCCTACTTATATTGTTTTAACTTCCTCAGCATGTAAAGAGTAAAACAAATCAGACGAGGCAGATTATTGGAGCTAACTTTTTTGGTAGAACAGCGTGGAGCCGTGGTCCGCGACGGCTGGCGCGTACAACTAAACACAGTGGTTATTTATTTTGGATTATTGAACAAACTATAAGTTCCATCGAAAATTGTTTGGAATGAAAATTTAAGATCATTTAATTAGCTACAACTTTCTCGCTGGAAGTTTGTTTCTACCTCAAAAATAAAAAAGTTCTCGCAGACTAACTTTTTCATGTCATAAATTAAATTTAATGTAAAAAAAGGATTAGTTTTAATTATTATTTTAATAAAAACACAATAGGTATTACACTTTCTACGAACACTGTTGCCTTCCTTCAATATCCACCTACCTATGTATAAAATTTGGTCATTTTTTCCGTTCATGTTTCTAGACACATCAAAGATGGCTGACATGGCTTCAACCCTGCTTACTGCTATTTACGGGATGCCCTCTCTATTGTATTCTGTGCTCGCTGGTTAGAACCCGTTGTGTAGTCAGCAAGGCTCAGGTCTACACTTTAATAAAAACTTAACCTAAAAATTAGAAATACTAATAATTGATTTAAAATTTGAAATAAACTATTAATGAAAATATTAGAGACTACAGCTGATTACTGAATCAACAATAAACTTATTTATTTATTTATTTTGGTATGGTGCGAAACATGTACTTTTTAAATTGCTATTTCCTTCCAATTATTTTTCTTGTAGCAAAGTTAAAAAAAAAATGGATTCTACAATCAGTGAATTTAACTAATATTTTATACACATAATCTATTTTTTTGGGATATCAATACAGATAGGAAAGAAAGGAGAAAAAACTATTACCTTGCATAATACAGTTGCCAACTACCATGAAAATATTGCAATTTAAAACTGTAGACCTATTTGTAAAATGTTGTATTTATGTAGGCCTTAATTATATATCAAAATAAATATACAAATGTTATCTTTTCATTGGTTTTTATTTCATATTGATTATCAAATGATTTAGAAGTTAATAATATTATAATAAAGAAATTAATACTCGAATATATTTATATGTTATACGAAGATGTACGTATGTTTCCGAAGTAAAACGAATGGGTATCTCTCCATAAATAAATGTGTATAAATAAAAATGAATAAATTCATTGTTGATAAAAGGTTGTATTTATATTCACTTTATAACCTCAAACTAAATTTTATACCTAACGTATATTATAGCCTACCTTAATTGTATAACTCATATTTTAAAAACACCAACTTGAGAAGAATTACATTATTGATGAATTGTAATTGCTAACATAACCCCAAAATACAATCTACGCTAGGTTTTGTACAGATGATTGATGAAATCAGCTGTTATATTATATGAGCGTTTGCTCTTCTTCTATTGTTACACAAAATACCTTGTTTCTTTACAATTTAGCTGATTGAAGAACTGTAAAATAAAATCATTGCAAAGGTTTGGAAACGTTGATTTTTTAATTTAAGAAGTTAAGATGACGGAAAATTAAATAACACCTGTTAATATAGAAAAGTTTTGCTTTTATTTGGTATAAACTGAATCTAAATTGGTCCAGTGGAAGTCTCAGACAAACTGTCCAAAAGATTGAAACATTTGACTTTTTCTCCCATGTTAAATCTCCATAAAAAAGCATATTTTTCATTTTTTATCCATTTAACCTAAATATTTTCAAAATACAAATAAAACCTGCTAATATAGGACAGGAAACCTTTGTTTTGGTAAAACCCGCATGTAAATCGGCCCAGTAAAATCGGTACAGTCTCAGACGAACTGTACAAAAATGTTTTTTCCTTACGGCTTTAAATATATAGATTTTGTCAAAAAAAAGGTAAACTTGGCAAAGATAGATAAATTCTAGTAGTCAATTTTGTAATATAGGCCTGGCTCATTTCTGAAACATAGTATTGAGGTTATGTTAAACCTGCAATAATTTGTACTATATTTAGGCCTGATTTCAAAACTTTAGTTAACAGAAGATAGTAGAACTAGGACTAAAATCGTAATGAAAGCCTCTCATGTTTCTAAAGCAATAAAGCATGTATTTGAGGTTATAATTAATCTTGTAGGTACTATATGGTTTGATTTGTATTTTGTTTAAATTTCTTTTAGTGTTTCAAGAACCCCCTATGCATGTTAAATAAGAACAAAATTCCGATAGCAATGGTTTCTTTAAGGAAAAACAGTGACTGCATTCGGCCGCACTGATACCTACCGGTAGCTACCGGTGAGTGCGGCCGAATGCACCCATTGTTGTTCCAGGAAATCCCCTACCGGTACCCTTATTTTATTTTTTTTATATATAAAAAGTTTTTGCATTTTGTATTTGTTTACATTGATTTTACTTTGAAACGGAATCCTAGTCCTATTTATAAATAAATTTTTTTTGTTACACAATACAATAAAAATAAGAAGAATAAATCCAATAAATAAATAAATAGCATTTATAAAAAGCATTTAATAATGTTAAGGAAAAAATTGTTATAGTAAAGTAACTAAAAGCATGGTTTTTTGCTTTTACCAAAAGAAATTAGCTTAATAACTCGTTTTAGGCAGCCTATTTTTCAACAAATTTCCGCCGGGGTTATAGATTCATACAGGCGCAAAAATATGGTCTAGCCGGCTATGTGGGAGGAATTAGAAAACTTGGATTGTTCATCAGTGTATACCCACCTATACAATATATAAAAAAATTGGAACAATCCTAATTAATGTAACCATTCGGGTTTTTTGTAACAATTTTATTGGACTATTACCATTGTATTTGGATAACTTAATAGAACTCCGATCCAATGCAATATTTCGTTCCACTGGAAATTCGTCTATAGTGGCGCTATCTATTGGGGAATCGATGGAAGCTGTGTGAAAAACCAATGCTACCAATGATTTCTCGCGACGCGATCATGCACTATTTTCCCGACAACCTAATTTTCGCCACACTATTGCCGTATGGATGCAAGATCTATTTATTATTCATGATCTATGCTATTACTCTTTTAAAATATTAAAAACAATGTTTATGAATTTCCAAACATAGGTAAATTTGTCAGTTGAGTACATGTACAACCTATAGAGTTACCGGTCAACTTTGTAATTTAAGAGTTAAAAAAAATACTTGACCAATTTATTTGTGTTTATCTATCTGTCCATCAAAATATAACTGTGAATAACTTCTTTTTCATGGGCGGGATTTCAAGAAAAATTTTGGTGAGGCAAAAAAACCTTGGGCGGAAGTCTGAGTTATATCAACAAACTATAATTCTTCCCTGACCAAATTTAAAATTTCACACTTCCCTTTATTTCCTCAATGAGAATGTCCAAAACAGGATACACTTCAGTGCTGTTCCTCCATCCACCTTGTTTGTTACTTTCCTTTTGCTGGGTAGATCTCCTAGTTTGAAACCTCAACTTTCTGAAATTTCAATGCAGTTCACCCAAAGCTTATAAAAAAATTGTCTTTTCTGAATGATAAGTGTGTCCTCTTGACTAATTCATTGACACTTGAATAATTCACTCTTGTAGCCTTTAAAAATTCAAATTTATGCGTACATTACAAATAGTAAAACATTTTTGTAATTTTTTTCAAAGTAAACATAAGTTTCGTAGTTAGTTCTGAGCAGAACTGCATATATAAACATATATCAATTTTCAAAATTTGTTGTAGAAAAAACAGTTTTTATGTACCTCCTACATGACCACTACTAAAATAAACAAGCAAATCGTTCAGAAGTATTCATATGAGTACATATGAAAAATTCAATGGGCCCTTTGAAGCTTGTAGCTCCATCATGCCTAATGGGTAATCCGCCACTGTTTTTTTGTAGATTGTTCAATGAAATTGTACAGACATTAAAGTAAGTCATAAAGTACTTACACAGCCTGTGACTTCTAATTTTCTTTTCCTTAAATGTTTCGGGGCTTATGTCCCATCATCAGATTTTCACTCATGTGAGGTTGTCAAACATTCAGAAGTTCAAAGGAAGACTAAGGAAAAGAAAATTAGAAGTCACAGATGGTGTAAGTACTTTATCTATATAT